>PVIR01006823.1:26757-63986 GCA_004026965.1 Petromus typicus
AAAGACTTCATGAACAAAACTTCTATAGCACAGGAAATGGCTGAGGAAATCAACAAATGGGACCTCATTCTTTTAAAAAGCTTCTGCACAGCAAAGGAAACCACCAACAGTGCAAACAGGCAACCAACAATGTGGGAAAAAATCTTTACCAGCTGTTCCTCAGATAAAGGGCTACTATCTAGAATATATAAAGAGCTCAGAAAAATCAGCCCACCCAAATTTAATGACCCAATTCAAAAATGGGCATCTGAAATGAACAGATATTTTTCAGAGGAAGAAGTAAGAGCAGCTAAGAAGCATATGAAGAAATGCTCAACATCATTAGTCATTTGAGAGATGCAGATGAAAACAACATTGAGATTTCATCTCACTCCACATAGAATGGCTGTCATTTCAGAATCGGCCAACGGCAAATGTTGGCGAGGCTGCGGAGAAGAAGGAACCCTTCTCCACTGTTGGTGGGACTGTAGACTCGTACAACCCCTGTGGAGATCAGTTTGGAGAATCCTCAAAAAGCTAGCGTTGATGGTCCCATTTGACCCAGCCATTGCCCTGCTAGGTATATACACACAAGAATTAAAAGATTCATATCACAGTGACATATGTGCACCCATGTTTATAGCAGCCCAATTTGAGATTGCTACATCTTGGAAACAACCCAAATGTCCATTCACTGGAGACTGGATAAAAAAACTGTGCTTCTTCTACAGAATGGAGTATTACTCTGCCATAAAAAATGATAAGTTTGAATCATTTCTACTTCAATGGACATACCTTAAGGATGTCCTCATAAGTGAAATAAATAGGGCACAGATAGGTACATATAGCATCTTTTCTCTGGTATGAGAAAATAAAGATGTAAATGAGTCCTAGCATTGTATGTTATATATTGTGAAATAGAAAATGCTCAATGTAAAATAAGGTGAAAGGGGAAAATGTTGAGATTGTAACAAAAAAGTAAGGAAACAAATTTTATGTATATGGGGGGGTGGTAGGGTGGGTAGTGCTATAGGAACAAATGAGAATTAAGTTATGTCTTATACTGGTACAAATCCCCATTATGGAGTGCAATCATGATGTGTATATTTAATGTACCAATAAACATTTAAAAAAAAAATGAAGACACTATCTAAGAGTAGGGAAACCACTTTCTCTACTTGTGTTCAAATGTATTTTGAACTCTTGGCTTACATAATAAAGAACAAAAAATAGTTATTATATTGTCATTTAGAAATCAAAAAGTAAACCTATTTTTACTTCTTGAGTACATGTTAATATTCATAGTGTCTACATTTAAAAGGATGCTCCCATTAAAATGCAAGCTTGGGAGTATCTATGGTAAAAATATCAACATTATATTTTTATGCATTAACAATGAAGTTTTAAATTAAATGTAGTAATGATTTATCCAAACAAATATGCATTCAAATATAAGAAATTTTTGAGGAAATTTATATATTTCATTTTCTTGAAGTTTCTTGATATTTCCATGTTTCTGGAATTATGTTTAAGTAATGTTTGGAAAATATAACTCATAATGTCTTAAATACCCTTAGCAATATGGTAGATGAATCAATGTTAATGTTCCGATCTCTGAAAATTCTTAAAAATTTCAGACATTTATAACTTTTTAACCTCAGTGTACATGCATTCTACCATAATCTTTTCATATTCATGTATTTAAACATGACTTTAGTATTTAGTTTCTTCCTAATCATACACAATAGAATTTGCAATTCAGATAGTACATTTTTTGCCTCAAAGAATCTTATTTATGTCTCATTCTTGTTTTTGCTTTATTTTCTCATTATATTCATATTCTCTTTGACTATTTGTACACATACAAACACTAAACTTTGCATTTTTACCTACCTACTGGTTATATCATTCCTTATTTCTGATTTTATATAGACTGGCTTTCACCTTAATGTGCATTTTCAACTGGCTATGATGTTGGATGCTACCGTGTTCTGTAAATTTTACTTTCCTGAATGTCTGAGTATTTGTCTCTGCTTTCTAAGGTATATAGTTACTAATTTAAAGTAGCAGTTTAGAAATTTACTATCATGGTTAAAGATTAGCCTTTATTTCATGTAAACGTTAATCTTGATGCTACCTGGGAACATCTCTGAAGTCTCCATGTACTATGCTGGGAATCTTTGCAGTCTCTACATTTATTCATCACAGTAGCTGCCTGAGTCAGCTCTAAGAACTGCTGACATACAGCTTTCAGAAGCTTTCATTATTATTTTGTTGGGTTTCACCTTTTTCATTCAAAACCTGTAACTCTAGAATGACTCATCTCAGGAGAGATGTTTAGAGCCATCTCCCTCACTGCTCCCATATTTCCAGGACTCTGTTTTCTAATACACTACCATATAATTTCCCTCTCATTTCTCAGTTTATTGAAGACATCAGACTCACTTTAGAAAGTCTGTCTGTCCGTATGTACGTATGCACCAAGATTTGTCTCCAGAAAGAAAACCTGTAAGCTGGGAAATTTTTCAGATGTTAATCATTCCTATTGCTCTTCTCTTCAAATCAAATTCCTGCAATTCTAGTTGTTCAATGTATGGAAAGCAGATAGTTTATACATGCTGTATGTTTACTAATAAAGACAAAATATTCAGTGTGATGTTTGTTCTTCAAGATATTTTAAATAAAATATTCAAACCTATTTTAAGTAAATACCTATTACTCTTTCCAACTTTCAACTGTTACTAAGGTAGAAGTTGAATAGCAGGAAAAGCAACATTTCCTCTATAGTAAGCTTCCTGTTTTCAGCCAATGAAAAAAAAAAAAATCCTGCAAACTCATTTGTTTATTATAGTAATATTGAACACTCTAAAAACACTCACATGGTGTATACTGGGAAGCAGCATAGATTTAAGAGCCAAAGGAGAAGAAACCAAGGATCAGACATGGTTCCCAAGATCACAGCTTGTTGACTCACTCCCTTAAACTAAGCCTGGCTGATTTAAATTGGCCACAAAATATTTTACATCTTCTTGTTTGTATCAATTTTTACTAAATTTTGGAGTGGTAATATTGAGTGACATATTTTGTGGAGAATAATAATTTAAAGAATAATACTTATTGATAGCTTTAGGGAATCTGTATGCTTTCTTAGATAAAATAAATATACCCCATCTTTATTTTTATACTCATCCTCGTTAACAAAAAGATAAGAATAAAAAAGTTAGATTTTTTTACATCAATATTTTCTTCACAATGAGTTTTTTTTTTCCCTTTCAAGAAAGAAGTTGTACCACTCTCCAAGAATTCATGTTGATTATATTCACTGAAATCACTAGGAAATGAAGTTTCAGTTCTCAGACACTGAGAATTGAGATTACTATTATAAGATATTATACTCCAGTTTTCTGAAAAAGAGATTTCTTTGTCTAAATATTGACAGAACCAAAGAAGTTATTTCATGGACTGTGAAATTCTACTTCACAGGGAGTGTTCATGCAGAAGAAAAAGATACTTATTGGAGACTAAAAAATACATCTGTGTTAGTTGGGAGATTATGAGAAAATGACCCCTAAGACTGTATGACTTTGTAAATTGATATTTTTCAGGATGAGTAGTCCTGGAGGATCCTTACCTATGTATTAGGGCAAAAAAATATATACAAAAACAAACCTAGGATAAAACATTCATAATAAGAAGGCCAATGAAAGTGTTAATTGTGAGTAAATTAATCATTAAGACATTAAAAACAATAATTTCCCCTGATTTTGAAATCCAAATTATGATCACAGTTTTATGAAAATCAATCATATTAGCATATTATTGATGGTTTGAACTTCCAATTATAAGAGGCTCAGAAGACAGCTAATGGCTCACCTCATCTGAATTTGTAGAGCAAATCAAATATAATACTTAATGAAGCACCGAGGCTATTAGTGATGTTACCTATAAACACTTCCAGAAAATGAAAAGGAGGATTTAGCATGTGTTGCTGCAGATCCTCAAATGACACATAGCAAAGTCAACTGGAACAGAAGAGGAAGTAGTAGGATGAGGTGAAGAGATGGCATGAGCGCTGAAGTTTAAAGGGAATGACCCTTACTGAAGGAAGATGGGATTCTCAGTTAGGTTAAGGCATTTATTTAAATAGAAATATATATAAAAATATCACCATAAATGCTTTCATTATTCAGCCCATACAAATTAGTATAATGACTCTAATGTTTATCATGAGTACTATAGGCTCTCCAATAATTAACAAGGTAATATAAATCAGAATGCGGGCTTTTAATTTGGTTCAACCTTCACTAAACCTTATCCTGGGACATACTACTCGTCTAATGACAGTAGCGTCTTAGTAGACTATAATTATGCAGTAATATTGATAACTTTATTAAATTAAAATAATAGTGTGCTAGAACTAGTGGGAACAATAAAGAAACTAAGATTCATCTTATCAGTAAACACCTAATAACTATTCTTGTGTACTGGAAACTGTAATGATGACATCTCAGAATTAGGCATAGAAATGTTAAAGCACTAGTATAATTTAATAATGAAAAGAACTGTTATCTAACAACAGTATCGACCATGGACAAAAGAGGGGAGATTTGGGTGCCATGGCTTTACCAATGCAAATCTCTTAGAAAGGCATCTTTATTAGAATTTATCAGCTTCTCTACTTGCAAAAGAAAAACTGTAACACACAGAAAGGAGATGTTTGATAAGGAGACATGTAGACCTAGAAGCTAGTTGTTCCCATTGTAATTGTTTATTCCATTTTTTATCAGCTTGAGAAAAATAAATCTATTGTTGTATATATTCCTCAACTTGATGTAAGCATAGGTATATATTAGAGCTTTAAATTGTAAAAGAATATTTTATATTTTATTATGCTAAGGTGCAAAAGAAAAATATAACTTTTGAATCAAAATTACAAATGTTTGAATTTGCTACTCATTTAGTAATAATGGTAACAAAGCACTTTATTCATTTGTTGAACAAATGATGGACTGATGGACATTTAGATTGATTCCATATACCAGCTATTGTGAACAACACTTCCATAAAGATGACAGCACTAATTTCTCTGTTGTGTCCAAATTTCACTGCCTTTGAAGAGGGGTTGGTTGATTATATGGTAGTTCTATGTTTACTTGTTTTTTAGAGGAACTTCACTCTATTTTCCACAACAGCTTTGCTGTTTTCATGAACTGGAAGAATTATTCAGGTTAACATATCTATAAAATAGTAACCAAAGCAATCTTCAGTTCATTCTTACTAAAATTTCAATGGCATCTTTTGCAAAAATGGGAAAAAAAATCCTAAAGATTATATTGAACTACAAAAGATACTAATAGCCACCCAAAATTTGTGCAGAAAAACAATGACAGTAAAAGCTTTACACCACCTGATTTCATCATACACTGCAAAGCCAGAGTAACTTAAAGAAAATGGAGCTAGAACACAGACAGACATGCAGACAAATGGAACAGAATAGCGAGCTAAGAGAGAAGCATGTTTACAACCAATTTTTAAAATTCAGATCTTTATTAGTACATTATGAATATACATTATCATCATCATCACAGCTAATTTATTTTTGACAGAGGAACCAAGAACACACAATGTGTAAGGACAATACCCCACTAAAGCAGGAGAAACTATACAACCACAAACAGGATGATGAATGCAGGACCCTACCTCTCAACAATTACAGATATCTGCTAAAAATTGGTAAAAAACTTAAACATAAGACTCAAAACTATGAAACTACTTGAAAAAAATATAGGAAATGCTCCAAGATATTAGACAGAAAAGAGTTATTTACATTTTGTAATTAAAAATTCCAAAAATTGATCTGGAAAGAAGGAGTTTCTGAGTTGTTTTATGAGTGAGAAAAAATTGACTAGGGAAAAAGAAGTGGTAGGAAATTTCTAGATAGGCTATATAGTGTGGCAAAGAACATGCATACAGGACTGTCTGAGAAAGAGCGAGCATTTAAGTAGT
Source organism: Petromus typicus (assembly GCA_004026965.1). NCBI lineage: Eukaryota > Metazoa > Chordata > Mammalia > Rodentia > Petromuridae > Petromus > Petromus typicus. Next base: position 32,743 of record PVIR01006823.1, read on the forward strand.
GAAAAAATATTAGATTGTACATATTCATGGAACACCATACCATGCTTATGTAATTATATATTGTGTAATAGTGAAATAATTATACAATGTGGATTAAATGGTAATTATTTACATTGAAATACAACTATCAATTACAGAAATTCAGTAATATTTTCAAACAGATTTATACATGGCATTATTTTAAGATTTTCTATCAAAATAGTCTTATTAAAATTTAAGTGAATCACTGGGGCCGGGGAGTTAGCTCAGTGGTTCCGGCGCCTGTCTTGCAAGCGCAAGGGCCCGGGTTCGATTCCCCGGTGGCCACATACCATACTGGGCGTGGAGACTCACGCCCAGCGGCAACCAGTACCACATACCACAGTGCCGGGCATGGTGGCTCATGCCTGTAATCCCAGCACTCGGGAGGCAGAGGCAGGAGGATTGCTGTGATGTGAGTTTGAGGCTGAGCTCAGGGCCAGCCTGAACCACAAAGCAAAACCCTGTCTCAAAAAATCTAAAAAAAAAAAAAAAAAAAAAAAAAAAAAAAATTTAAGTGAATCAGAAAGCTTACCGTTTAATTTTACCTAACATTGCTCTCTATTTAGGTTTTGAATTCCGTTTTCATTATAATTTTGAAGCAATTAACTTAGAAGGGGAAAAAAGTAATTTGCAGGTTTGCATAATTGCACAGATGTTAGACTGCTACATTAGAAAGAAAAAGAATAGAAGAATTATGACATTGTACTTCAAAGACAAAATACAGAGGCAAGAACTTGCACACTTTAAATTCTTCTTTGGTTAATAATTCCTATAAACCTATTTCAAAAGTGTTGTAGGATATATTGAGCTTAATAAAGGTGTGGTACATGAAATTATTTCTGAGCTTCTGAGAGTTGCATAACCAAGGCAGAAAACTAATTAATTGATGGGAAAAATTCTTATTATAAAAGTTATAATAAACCATGTTAGATAATTAATCTTTTTCTTTCTTTTATATAAGTTTATTGGCAGAAATATCAATGATATAGAAAAAGCTGTGTAAAATTCTGAGACTGCAAAAGTGAGACATTTTTATCCATGAACTTTACTTTAGATTTAAATTAGTTCAGTTTTGAAGGCCATAATAAAAGTGATTGTAAACTTTAGTTTTTCTGTATTGAACTACTAACTGTTGTGCTGTCTTTGACAGCATGTATTTTAGCTTAACAGTTCCTCCAATATTTCCTAAAATACGCTAATAAAGAAAATAGTAGTACATCATATACAAATTTTGTATTACAGAATGAATGAATCCAAGATTCATTGAAATCATCTGCATGGATGAAATTAAACATCTATCATCTATTATTTTATTTATTTTTCATAGAATATCCGTTCTTCCAAATTTCAATCTATTTAAATTGGTTTTTTGTTAACATAAAAATATATATTTCTCTCACAGATATATTTAATATATCATTACTATTTTAACCAGGTTTTTAAAAAAATATATTAATTGATTTTATTAGCACATTTTATCATTTAACACTGAAAACTTGTAGTTTTACATGACACATCTTGATTCTCATTTTTTTTCCCATTACCCTGCCCTCCCCACAACCCTCAACCTTTCATCAACATTTGTTAGTTCATTTCATGATAACAGCCATTTTTTCTAGAGTGAGGTGGAATCAATGTTGTAAATGTGTTGAGTGAATCATACATCTGCACAATACTAGGTCTTATTAAGATTTATTTTCTTCTTTCCACTATTGAATTTTCACCGAACTTTCTTCTGAGCTCCCTCCTCTCACATGTTTAATAATGTGGGTACTATATGACCTTCTTTATCATTGACAGTGAAGTACAACAGCAAAGTAAGAGTTTCACTGGTGCTAGGGCTGGGACTTTCAAAAGTAATGCAGGATTACCAGCGATTCAACCTTAGAAGTCTCAGAAAGCAAGTTCACCTTGGATAAGCACAGATGCTTATCAGAAGCTTATTCAGAACTTCTGAATTGGAAGGATTGAGTTGCAAATGTCAAAAACCAGACTTTCTTATGAGCTTTACTCGATTTAAACTTCTGTTCCAGATCACAACTACCAAAAGGACAATTTCTCCTGCATGTTACCATGAATTCTTGTGAAATGTTAAATAAAAAGGTGACAATGAAAATTCAAAAGAAAAGAAAAAAGAAGAATTAAAATTAATTTAAATGCTTGATTTATGTTGGTTTAGAAGATAATGGTAGCAATTTTTTAAAAAATATATTTTGAGGTTTTTTTTAAATTTAAATACATCTGTGTCCAGATTTTGCATTTACTAAGAAAACTGAACAATTTTCTTATGAAAACATGAATATGTTGTGAAAAGCAACAAAAGTTTCACTTTATAAAATTGCACAGCTACTCCCCAAAAAGCCATTCTTCCTAAATGAGTATTGACTAAGATTCAAGGAAGTAGTTAGTACTTAAATTTCTCACAACTTCAGGTTGAGAAGCAATGATATAAGTTTATAACTAATATTGCATCCCCATAATTTTAGAAATTAATTTACATGATCAAAGCACCAATTGTTGTATTTTTTCATTTCAAATACTGTTAATTAAATTGAATGATGTTGATAGGATAGCATGATGTTTAAACACATTTCCTGCTCTTGACTCTCAAGATCACTACTTATGCGGTGCTTGATCTTGGCATTACATCATAATTTGAAGGCTATGATTTCTACCATGTAAATGTGCATAATAAGACATAATTCAGTGTTGATATTCATGTGCCCATTGAAGTTTCATTTTGATTATTGTTTCTCTCACTCCTTATGTTTCATGAAACACTGAAATTGTACTGATAACTTTCTAGCTTTCCACTTTGAAAATATTTTATTTTAACACTTCTTAAATTTCCTTTTTTGGAGTTGGGGATTTAGCTCAGTGATTCCAGTGCCTGCCTTGGAAACACAAGGGGTTCAAGTTCAATTCCCCGGTAATCATATACAATGAAACAGGGGGTAGTGACACACGCTCACCAGCAATCAGTACCTCATACCACAATGCTGGGGGTGGTGGCTCATGCCTGAGGCAAAGAGAGAAGGATTGCTATGAGTTAGAGGTTCATCTAGGTTACATAGTGAGCCCAGGGCCAGCCAGAACTAAAAAAAAAAAAAAAAAAATTGAGTTATCTATTTATTGCTTTGTATTTTTCCACTTTTAAATCATTATTTAACATTTCAATTATTCCTACTCATTGCAGTTTTTATTTTAATGAAATAAGTATACATAACACATACATATACATGTATCAAATATCATAAGTCCCCCAATTTTGCAATCCTTAATTTTTGAAAGTAACCCTGAACTCCCTACTTTTTTTCTTCTCTCTTTCGATCTTCAAATCTTATTTCCAAAGACAATATTAGCTTTAAATCTATTATTTTCCATCTTTATTAGCATATGCTTAGATGTTAGTTTGTCATTATTAATAAATATTTACAGTAGTACCTCCACGATTCTGGGGAAGTTTGGCTCATTCATGCTCTTGACAGTATGATCATGCACATGTTCATCATCTGATACGGAGTGCTTGAACAAAAGCATAATGTTGTCAGAATACTTCTGTACCTGAACCAAAATGTTTGCAAACAGAGGATCCATGTGGAGAAGGATTAGTCTGCACGTGTGGACTATATAAACATATATGTATATGTATTATGTGGAGCAGGTATTACAAAAGACAGTGAGAATTTATAACAAGGAAAACAGCCGATGAACACCAAAGGCTTGTTATTGTTTCGTGAGCCAGGACAAGTCACTAGTCATCTTATTTTTAAGTACAAAATAACTAAAATTAATTCTACCTGATGATGTAGATTTAATGTATTTGAAAATTTGTATGAGACAGAGAAAAAGAGGTATAAAGGAAAGAAGAGGAAGAAGAGTGAGAAAAGAGGGGCAGAGAGATTTAGAAAGAAAGAGGATTTTTGTGTAGGAATTCACAGTCTCTAGCTGTAGACAGCCTAGGTTCTAATTCCAGCTCTGCAGTTCTGACCAACAAATATCATAGCAAAAAATGTATACAAGGTTCACTTCATGCAAGGCACTATTCTAAATTGTGTATTTATTTTGACTTGGCAATTCTCCTAACATCTCCATGAGTTAGGCATTACTGCATCTTTATTTTATAATTTAAGTAACATAAATCAGTCACACAAGCTTAAATATTGCAAGACATAAATGAAAAGCAAATTAGATGATGAGTCATAGGAAATAAGGAGGTGATTTGTTTGCGAGTAATAAGTGGCCCAAGAGATGGAAGATGTGGAAGACAGTTGGAAAAGAGGATAAAGAAAGAATTAGCATGTGTTATACATAAGGACCAATCCTCATTATGTACAGCAAACATGTACCAAAACAACAATGAAGAGAAATTGGTACAGATGCAAATAATCACCAGGCATAAGTAGTTTGACTGTAGGTCTGAATACTAAACAAAAACATTTTTTATTAATTCTTGCAATCTTTAAATGTTTATTACTTAAAATGGAAAATAATACAGTGCCTACTTCATGTTTGTTGTTTAGAATTAAATAAGTAAATTTAAGTGAGGAATTTAAAGTCAAACCCAGGTCACAATAAATTCTCAGTAGATATCACATGTTTTGTACATTTACTGAGAATATTCTGCAATTTGTCCTTAGATTTTAGTTTGTTGATTAAGTTTTCTAGTCTCTTAATAGTTTTGTATTTTGTCACACATATTTCTCTTTTACTTCCAACTTGTGTCATTGCTGTGTATGATCACCTACACTAACTAAAATAAACATGCTTTCCTCTACTGGATATTGCCAAGGCCAAACCAGCCTAGGAAATAATGGCTTTGTGTTGAACAAGCATAAAAAAACTAGAGGAGAGAGTTAAGGTTCGGATTCTGGTGGTTAGGCTCAATTGTGCAAACTTTATCATAGAGGATCTGCCCAGAGATATGTAAATCAAATTTCTGTGTCTCTCTCAATATATCATGGAGCCATGACTTTGACTATATGATCCTCAAATGCTTTGTCTCCATTTCCTTTCCCTTGCTCTGTTTCCTGGATGCCACAAACTGATCGGCTTTAATCCACCACTTCATCTGCCACAGTATTCCTGAACTGCAGCCAAACAATCAGGGAGTGAAACTCCTAAAACTGGAACCCAAATTGATCATTCTCTCCTTTAGATTGTGGATGTGAAAAGCAGACTAATGTGGGAAAATTGTGCGTGAGAAATGGATATGTGGCTATATCTGCACCTCACCCTGTGGCTTAGAGGTCTTTGGAAATGGCTGGCTGAAGTGTGTAGGAACATTTTGAGAAGCAGGTTGGTGAAGATCTACAATTCAATAAGGAAAGTCTGATGGTTGATTCAAATAAATGATTCTGGAAAGTGAAGTGCAGCTCATGCATATGGCAGCAAGAAATTATACACACATATCCTGAGATTTTGCAGGAGACTGATATTAATGTTGGTGAACCAACTGATCTGGTTGACCGGTTTCACAGCAGCCCAATATTCAAGCTGTAGCATGGACATTACTGGCTTCTTTTAGCCTGATTTATGATGAAAATCAGAGGCAAAAGACTAAGTATAAAAAATTGAAAATTTTAAATTTTGTCTAAAAAAACCCATATGTAAAGTTGGAGCCAAAGAAAATGTGGTTGCTGCAGACGTTAGCACCAATGAAAATAATTCCAGTACTTGATAGAGAAACATGAAATCATCTGCCTATTTTCCTGGAGAGCAACTCAGAAATCAGAAAGACTCCATCCATTGCAAGCTTGATGCCGCAGAACTGTCAACATTTCATCCGAGAAGAGAGTTTCTGGTCCCTTGGCTTAAAAAGAGCCTCCTAGGGAAATGATTCCTCAGAATTCATTTCCTTGCTTAGCCATATAGGAACTTGAAGTCCACTGTAGCCATTTTCCATTGTAGCCTGGCGGCTGTTTCTGCTGACTATGGTCACCTTGGCACTGTCCAAGTGACACTGGCTCTCTCGGCCTCCCGAATGCAAAAATTATGGGATCTGTGTAGCTTCCGCCAAGATATTAAGACCATAGTCATTTTTCTTATGAGAAAATAAGATATATTCACCAGAGTGTGTGGCTCAGTGGTGTTGTGCCTGCCTAGAAAGTGCAAGGTTCTGAGTTTGATCCCTGGTACAAAAGGGGAAAAAAAAAGGATACTTTAGCATTAAATAAAATATTTGAGCTCTAAGTTTTCTATTTTTCATTTTCTTGCCTTGTCAATATGTATAATTAAATAATTTCTAGAAAAATATGTTTCCAAACAGCTTTGTGAATTAAAAATACTTCTTAAACTATACACATTAAAAGCGATATATTTATTCTTTATATATTTTAATACTTATTTAAATACACTTATTATAGAGATATACATACGGAGATCCTAAAATATATAATAGTTAGGGGATAAGAAACTATCAAGAAAAAATAAGATTTCAAAATTTATATGTCTATGTGTCCTCATATTTTAGAAATAGTACTGAAGAAAAAAAATGAAATTTACATTTTTGTATGACTTCAGTTTGAATAACCCAGCAGATATGCTTCCAGAATGATACCTATAAATATATATCAACATCTAAATCTGTCCAGAATAGAAAGATTTGAAATAATACCATATATAAAACCTCTATAAAAGATCTTAAAGACTCCTTATAGCTGTGTTTAGATGTACTCCTAAAGCCTCAGGCAGTCATATTTGAGGAGTTGTCACAGGTAAATGGATCTAGAGTGTGTGACTCTGAGATCTAGTCATGGTGCAAAGCTAGAATCAAGGGCACTTGGATGAAGAATGTGAATGTTACCTGACCTAGATAGCTTGAATGATACATAAGGAATAGAAAGAGCTGTGATTACCTTTGCTTGCTATCTTTAGCCCATCATGACTGTTTCTTATCTGTAATAATCCTCTCTGCCCTTCTACTCTGCCTTGGAAATAGTCAATGTTCTACTGAAACCTCTAAAACCTGGAACTAAATAAACCTGTTCTTCTTGAACTTTGGATAACAGATATTTTTGTCTCAATAATGAGAAATTTAACTAGGAAAGATTTTTATTCAATTTCTCTGTAAAATCAATTGGATTTTGAAAAACTAGACATTTCTTTATGTACTAGTACTGTCAAATGTTCTTTAAAACTCCATTTTAAGAGTAGTAAAACAATTAGTGAAAAATATAAAATTCAGCACAAAAATGTGTAGTGAAACAAAAGCATTATAAGATTCTACATAGATTCTTCTAAGCTAACAGCAATGTTAGGAATTTGACATAAGTAGGGGAGAAGGAAAAAGTAGAAATTGTATCAATTAGCAAGCTCAAAATGAGCTTTAATATCCATCAATATAAACTTAAAAAATTAAGGCAATGCACATGTTTTGAACGTGTCTAGTATGCACTAACTGTAAATTTTTAAATTTTTATATTATTTAATGAAAGAATAAAATTGGAAGATTGAATGTAGAATAAGATTGACTAGAGAAAAATGAGAATTAATGGATGAATAGATAGGTAGATGGATAAATGGATTATAGTGTATAATAAGTATTACAGATTACAGGTTAGAGAACTATTAGAAGCAGTATTTCACATTTCCATATTTAAAAAATTATAATAGAATATATTACTTATGTGGGGAAAATAAAGTTATTTCATTGAATGGATAGATTTTCCTTGCTACATTAATTTTATTAAGTAACCACAAAACTCATCATTACTTCTCACAAAAATATCAACTTGTACAAGTTCTTTATTCAAGTAGAAATGAAATATCACCAAATAGTAGTTATATGAGAATAGTTTACTTCTCTACTACTAAAAATAAAACAAATTTCTTTTAAAAACAAAGACATGTTCTATTATTTTGAGAGTAATATTGCAAAAATTTACTGGTTTTTTTTAGAAAGATTTGTTTTAAAAAATTCCAAAATACCTATTGGAAAAACACTACATACTGTGATGAATTAAAATACCATATATACATGGTGAGTGGAAATATCTTACCTAAAATGCTACATATGTATAACCTGTGTAATCGTCTTTTCCTTATATAGAGAGCTTTGGTTCCTGTGAGACAAGGGCATACTACTTTCTATCTGATGTTTGCGTACTCTTGACCCAGAACAATCCAATTCTGTGTACTAGGAGAAAATAATTTACTCTTGCAGTAATCACTAGGATGAGTCACAAAGAGTGGGATTCAAAAGGCCAAGAGAAATAAGAAGGGTCTTTTATTAAAGGGCTTATTTCAGGACTATTTGCTTCCTGCTGATCTCGTGACCCTTGCTAGACTTATACATTTTCTTAGTGTCCTCTAATCCTTTCTTATGCTAGCACATTTGAAAAAGAAACTGATGCCAGTTTTCCTCTTGAATTATTGCCTTAGAGGTAAAAAATAGGATGAAAGATTTAGGAAAAGGGGAAAAAAAATCACACAATGAATGTATTAGGTAAATTTACATCAAAAAAATTACACACAAACATGGCAGAGTTCATTCCATATTATTATAAATACATAGTCAATTTATATATTTACAATCTTAAATAATTTGGGGAGATTATTTTGTGGCAAAATATTTAGCATATCTAAATATTTTAGCAATATTTAATAATTTGTATAAGAAAAACCAAAGAACCACAGATTTGGTTCTTGTTATTGACAAATGTTTCCTATTTTGAAATGATCTAAAGATGAAATGAAGAAAAGAGGTAAAAAATCGCAAATAATATTGTCAGTTCCCAATACCTCCACCATACTCAGTTCTCAGCATGCTGACCTTCCTCCATCTGAAGTCTTTAGTGCCCTCCTTTGCTTCATGCAGGGTTTCGCCCATGAGTTCCTAAATATGGTAACTACTGATTACTTTATTTCAAACCTTTTCTTTTTTACTTTGATTATATATCTTTTTTTAATCCACCAAATCTTTCAGTATTTTGGACTTTCCTTTCTCACTGGATCTTACTCTCCCAGGGCAAGATACTAGTCACAAGTTGTTCTGAATAAACTAGCATATTTCCTCATTATTTTAATACTCTTTTACTAGTTAGATTGATTGCCTAAACTTTTTCATCCATACTATTAGTTGGTACATTTACTCAGAATCCAGTACATTTCTACCCACTATATTTTTTTCTCTGTAAAATCCAGTGCATTATTTCACAGGTCTCCTCTACCAGTAACAAAATACCAAATTCTGATGACTTTAAACAATACATAACTCTTAAAATAGTCAAATACCTCTTAAGCTCATTTGACATCAGTTTCCCATTTAAAAACTTCTAAACAGGGCCGGGGATTTAGCTCAATGGTTCTGGAGCCTGTCTTGCAAGCGCAAGGACCCGGATTCGATCCCCGGTAACCACATACCTATACTGGGTGTGGAGACTCACACCCAGCAGCAACCAGTACCACATACCACAGTGCCAGGCGTGGTGGCTCACGCCTGTAATCCCAGCACTCAGGAGGCAGAGGCAGGAGGATTGCTGTGATGAGTTTGAGGCTGAGCTCAGGACCAGCCTGAACTCCAAAGCGAGACCCTGTCTCAAAAAACCTAAAAACAAAAACAAAAAAAAAAAACTTCTAAACAATTGGTCTCTTTCCCATTTGGTATACAGAATATTTCATGAATTTACATGTCAGCTTTGCAAGAGGCCATGTTAATCTTTCCTGTATTGTTCTAGTTTTTGTGCATGTGCAACCAAGAGACCAAACTTTCTGGTGTCTTGACTGTGTACCTCCCAACCTCTGTCACTATAAGAAATGAATATCCATGATTTATACATTTCAAATCTATAAAGGGAAAATTAACATAAAATGATATGCAATAGCATGTTGTGCTTTAATTTCTAGAGAGTGATATGACCGGTGATATTAAATAACTCAATTTTGCACTCCTGTAGAATATAGTAAATCATTAAACTTCTGCACTTATACATTAAACTGTGGTGCAGGTCATATAGCTCAATGAATTAGTCTCCAGCCTTTTTTTTTTTTTTTTTTTTTTTTGAGACAAAGTCTCGCTTTGTATTTCAGGAGGGCCCTGAGCTCACTATGTAGCCCAGGCGAGCCTCGAATTCACAGAAATCCTTCTGCCTCTGCCTCCCAAGTGCTGGAGTTATAGGCATGAGCCACCATGCCTGGCATTGTATTATGTGGTGCTGATTGCTGGTGGGCGTGAGTCACCATGTCTGGCATTTTGGTAGGTGATTACAAGGGATCGAAGTAAAGCAGGCAAAGGAACCATTGAGCTAAATCCCCAGCCCTCCATCCTTATTTGTAAAAGATAAAATTGGAATCCATTCAAAAAAGGAAGAATGAGTTTGTGGTTTGAAAAAACAGCTATTATAATCAATACTGAAAAGCAGTAGAGGTGAACCTATGGCACATGTGTTATTGTGTTTCCTACTTAAGATGAAAGATGTTAATGTCTAGTTGTGTTTTCAAAACAGAAACCTTAGTACTCGGGTTTGATCACAAAGTTGGCTTTGGAGCTGCAGTTTGGCAATTTGTCTTTAAAATGTTTAGCATCACTCATTTTAGAGAAAGCACATATTCATTTTGCTGAAATTATTTTTTAAGAATACAGAAAACAGATTTGTCTGCAGAGATTTCACAGTAAGGTATAAGAATTTGGAGTCAAAGACAACAAGAGTTAACGCCTGAAAAAAATGCATATTCATATCTATTAAAAGGAAATTCTACTGAGAATTTACAGGTAAATATCCTAGTTTAAATACTGTAGTGATTTTCTATGTTTTCAAAACTATAATTGCTACAGGAAGCTTTGATAGCCAAAATCAGTGACTCCTGAAGTCTATGAAAGAAAATCCCTGACTGGGAATAGAGTAAGGAAGAAGTAGACTGTAGATGTTTGTCTGGAAGAAGAAATAAGAAAATAACTTGGCAATGAACCATATATAAAATTCAAACTTGACTTCAAACCTTGGCATAAACTCTTTGAGGAAGCTTGATATGGATCCAAATGGCAAGTAATTTTACTTCAATGTTTGGCTTCTGTAGCAATGTAGGTAGATTTAAGTGTCTTGTTTTTATGTTGTTTGCATTTCAAGGGTTTAAAAAAATTGTCTTTAAAATGATTCTGTTTTACAGCCAAGTTTGGAAAATTAGCTTTGTAAAATACAAAACTAAAAGAAAGAGCTAGAGGAAAAAATCATTTCTGGTACTGGTAATAAAAAATAGCAATTTCTTCATTATTTCTTTTTGAATGAATTGCATTAAATGTTTACCTACTTACTTGATATGATACAAATCAAAGATGCTCTGTTGTTATGTTTATTTACTGACATCTAGAGAAGCTTAAAGGGAAGAAGAAAATTATCCTGAAAGACTACGCTGAATCAGTACTGACAACGTCCTTTAGCCCAAATCAAAGAACACTGTAGAAAGAGGGAATGCAAGAGAGATGTCCTGAGAGGTTACCTGGCATTATTTTAAAGAATTTGTATGTTCAATGTGGTGATTGTCTTTTGTGTATTGTGCCAGAAAATGGACCAATGACGAAGACATCTTTAGTTTCTTCCTTGCTTTACTAGTTTTTACCCAGATTCATATTGATTCAATGTTCAGGTTTGCTTGAAATACTCAAAGAAAGATCTATAAAAGCCTCCCCAATATTTTCTCCCATCCCCACTCTCAAGCTATCTCCTTCCTGCCCAGTCCCTCATCATGTATTTACAGCCTATAGCTTAGAGTTAAGGAGCTCAGAGCAAAGACACATACACGAATTACCCAATATAGCTGCACGTGGAGTCCAACTTGTGCTCCAAGTCAGCGATGTTAGAAGAAATGCCTTCTAAGTAGATTTTTATGATGAGAAATTTTCACCATAACCTTCCAAAGTCACGATGAAAATAATTTTGTAGATGACAAATGCCGGATACTACTGGGCAGCACTTTCACTTTCAAAATTTTAATTACACTATTAAGAAAAATAGATGATACTACCCCAAATAAAGCAAAACAGTGCATGAAACCATGTTTTCCAAACTCCAGGTCAGGAAACATTTTGCACAGAACTTACCTCCAGAAAATTGACTCTTTGGTCAAATCCATTTAGTATATTTTCAGAAAACAAATTAAATGAACTATTTTTAATATTACATAGTGGAGCCATAGAACACTTTCGTTAATATTTAAAGGAGAAGATAATAAATAGGAAATATTTTCCTCCATCTTTCATTTCTTCTCCTTTTTTTTTTTTTTGGTAGTACTGGAAATTGAGCCCTTGATCTTCATACTAAGCTATATATAGTTGTCCCTTTATAATTTAGTTTTTTACTTTGTAAGAAAAGGGTTACCTACATCCTAATTTGCCTAGACTGGGATGAAACTTGGAATTTTCTTGCCTCAGGTTCCCAGAATGCTGTGATTACAGATGTACACACAATATTCAACTGCTAAATATATCATCCATAACCTTCAAAATATATTATATGCAATTCTTAGTATTCTACAATAGTTAAAATCATTTTATCATAAGCCACATTTTAAATGTCAATTTGTTTTATAGGAATCCAGAGGATAATTTTTTCTATAATTTCAGTAGATATAAACTATACTGCATTAGATTTCAAGAACTGAAAAATTATTGCAAGTGTAGTCTTCTTTTTTCTTATTTGTGGGTAGGACCTGATACCTACCTTCTAGATATGTATCAATAGTAGTTATTCTGTTTTGCTATAGGCTTTGATTATTCTTCTCTATTCCTCATCCTTACATGTCTTTGCTGGACTTTTTTCGCTGCTAAATTTCCATATAGTTTTGGAGACAAGTAGAATTCTTCTGTACGTGCTAACATTGGCATACAGACTAGGAATTACCAGTCGTAGTACCACATAACTTGTTGATTGCTATATTTTCTAGTCAGTATGTAGAAGTTAATAAACTTGCCATGAGTAACTTCTTCCAACTCTGTAATGAAATATCACATGGAGTATTTATGTGATAAGAATTTTATTGCACATTTTCAGACAATAAGAAGATGCACGTTTCAAGCATTTATGAAACTGTTGAAGAAAATTGTTTTTCCAATAGATATTTGTATATTTCACTCTAAAATATATTTATTATGAATTGTTTCATAAACTTTTCAGTAAGTATGCCACCTAAATACTCTTTCCACATCAACCTTAAGTGATGATTATATTGCCTGATACCTTACCAAAACTTAGAACAAGACAATAAATTTCACATTAAGCACTACTCTTCCATGTGTATTTAGGAAAGTCTCATTTTGCTTTTAAGAGCACACACATTATATATGAAAATAGCTTAGAATTATGACATATATCATATTTTCTCTAGAAATTAGATTGTGAAATATTAATTATTCACTTAAAATAAATTTTGTTTTTTTCTCATAAGAATATAAATTTGTGAAGTCAGAAAATTATCTTTCCTGAGTTCCCAGGAATTTCTCCATTAATTTTAGTTTTCTTTGAGTTGCTATAATGTAGCATTTATGATTCACAAGAGAAGAAAAATACCATAATATTTATTTGAACAACATTCAAGTAATTTAAATATCTTGTGAAATCAGAATGTGAATAACACAATCAATTGCATGAGTTAAAATGGTAGTTTAAATAATGTAAGGTATAGCTTGCAAATGTAAAAATACATTAACGGAAATAAATTGTTCCTTGTAAATATCAATTGTCATATTCAATTTTTATAACATGTCTTTACTTTATAAGCATACGTATCCTTGTGATAAATTCTTTCCAGTAAAATTTATAAAACAATCCCCATCACTTCCTCTTCCTCTTAGACTAAGATACACTAATGAGCAGGTGCTTTTCATAGCCCATAATTTGGAAAATACTAGCAGCAAAAGAGTACTTTTTATCATTATTCTCTCAGTGTTTCTAATACTTCTCAGCATGTATCAAGGATTTTTTAAAGTTTCTTTTGATTGCACTAATAAAAGAATGAAATGAAAAATATATAAAAGCCCCAGAGTCATTAGAATATACTGATTTTAGAACAATTATAACACTTATAATAGAACCACCATACCTGTATTTGCTTCACATAATATCAGAAGTTAGCAGTATCTTATTTTCTTAGCCTTTTAGAAAATTTATATGATTCTCTTAAATTTTTATTTAATAACACACTAAGAAAAATTCTCATAGAGATTCTCTATTCTCATAGGAAGGACCTTATATAAATTTGAGATTTTTTTTAATGGTAAATAGACAAAGAATACATTCAGAATATTCAGGTCAAACAAGTTAAATGGATTATGTTTAATATTGCAAAACAGATCTGTACATCACCTGTGTTCATCTCTAAGGGGAAGAGATGACAGTAAATTGTAACTATGTGAACAGGTATTTAAGCATCTATCTTCTCAGGACCCTTTCTCCTGATATCAGTATCCAGACAAGAGAAAAATATTTATTTTTCGTGTCATTCAAGAAAAAATAGAAGACAGAACTAAATAATTGAAATATAATACTATCAAGTTAGTGTTTGAGACAGGTATTAGTTACACATGTGCTGTATTGTGACACTCAGTTTCATTAAACTGAGGGTCTAGGTAAATCAATAATGAAAATGTTTTCAATAAGGATGTTTTTTTTCCTCTGTTAGTTGACAGTATACTCAATTTCAACTTGAAGCTTAAACCTTTATTCAGTCTATTCATTTCTTAATCTGCTACATTTTATTTTTTATTTTTATTTTTTTTTAGGTTTTTTGAAAGAGGGTCTCACTTTGTGGTTCAGGCTGGCCCTGAGCTCAGCCTCCAACTCACATCACAATCCTCCTGCCTCTGCCTCCCGAGTGCTGGGATTACAGGCGTGAGCCACCACGCCCGGCACTGTGGTATGTGGTACTGGTTGCTGCTGGGTGTGGGTCTCCACTCTCAGTATTGTTATGTGCTTACCGGGGAATCGAACCCGTGCCCTTGCGCTTGCAAGACAGGCGCCGGAACCACTGAGCTAACTCCCCAGCCCTAATCTGCTACATATTAATGTATTCATGTATCTTATTTATTTCCATTTGAAAATTCTATTTTGGTTTCAAACCATTGGTTTTTAGGTCACTCATTCCTTAGAGTGTCATTTATTTTCTTTCTTTCATAACCAAACAAACCTTCAAAAACTGAGTTTTTCCCCTTTAACGAAGAAGAGATGGTAAAGACACTGGTAGAAGAGAGATGAGGGTGCAAAGATGAGGGAAAATACAGGTCCAAAACCTCTTAAGCTTCCCCATCCTGGCAGCTGCATTCATCTTCGTCCTAATCCATCTTCTGAGGACAAGAAAACCTGCCAGATTCCATGGGGTGTCTTTTGATTGGGCCCCTGATGGCCAGTAGGGACAGAGGCTACCAGCTAGGTTGACAGCAAACCTTCAAGAGTTTTTATCAAAAACACCCCATCCTTTTTCATTCTTAGATATTTTCCCCTTAGCAGGAAATAAATACACTTCCCTCCTAATCATCATAGATGGACCAGCTTAGACTTCTGTAGAATAGTGAGGATCATGTCCAAATAAGTGGATGCTTCAGGGTGAGGGGGTAATTGCGGAGAGAAAGCAATGCCATGGAGTCCAATAGCTGCCAAGACATCTATGTTTCTCAGCATTTTCTAGTGCGAAGTGGATATAATTCAAGATTCTCAACAAAACTTTAGGAAACTTCTTATGCTCCACAATAACCCTTTGATCCCTCTGTTGATGTATTGGTGGGACAATTTTCAGCTAAGCAGAATAGTCAGCGGAGTTTCATTTATTTGCAAACATTTTCATTCATACATAATGCATAAGAAAGTTTTACCAATGTTACATGCAAATAATTAAGAATTTAATGATTATAATTAGCCATTTTAATTAAGGTTTTATTATAAGACTCTTCAAACTTTTATGCAAATGTTCACTACAAAAATAATTACAGTGAATTTGCCTAACAATATAGAGAAGTCATTAATTTAATGTTTCTTCATTTTCTTAGAAGTTCCTAAAAATTGATAGCATGGATTATCCCTAATAACTCTCCTTTTCCGATAATTATATTCATATTTCTGAATCCGATATACTATGTTGCTATTGATCAGTTACTCTATGAAGTGCATATTTTAGAAATAATTGTAGGGACTATGTAAATGAAAATAAAGGACAATTTTTGACCTCAGAAGGGTACAAACTACCATTGAAAATACATTCAAATGAATATACAAATATAAATTACTAAAATCTTCTGTAGTTAGCAATAGCTACCACGGTTAATGATGCAAACACTTTACAAAGAATATTATAGAATTAACAAAAAATTTGTTCATTTGTTTTTTTATTTAGAAGATGCAAAACAAAAGTATACTTTCAACCAAGCAGGTATCAGTGCATCCAGAATATGAAAATGACCAAGAGTGTTGAGGAAAATTGTATTTCAATCATGCTTCCGCTCCTTTTGTAAGCAGTTACAATTCATTGAGTTTTGACTAAACTCTTCAAGAATGATTAAAACGTCTTTTCAACTCCTGAGCTAACATGGGAATTAAAAGTAAAAGAGTTTGAAGTGATGGAAGGCTTTCAGTAAATATTAACTAATATTGAAACTATAATAAAATGACTGATAATTAGCAAGCCTCTGTGCTCGATTGAGATGTTTTGCATCAGTGATCCCAATCTCTGCAAAAATTATTGAAAGGCATGAATGATGCTTTTATTATCTGATTAAGATACCCTCTGAGTGGCAACCAGCTTTGTCTGGTCACTTAGCCCACAGTTAACCTGTGTATCCTCTGTTAATAAAGCTGGATGTTTAAAAATGAATTGTAGGCATAAATTAAGCAACCTAAGCCTTCACCATTGTTTAATATAAGTTCATTCTTTGGATAAATATATGCATCATAAAACAAAATGGCAATGTTACACGGTGAACCAAAGGTTAATGTTAAAATGCACAGTGAACTGGAAGAAACATGGTAGATTAAGCTGACAAATTCACTTCAGTAGTCTCTGTTTTTATATTTTGCAATAAACAGTAACATGATTTAACATGTTTAAATGAAAAATGAGAAAGTTTATTATTAATCTTCAACGTATATTTTGTTAATAACACTGAAACTTATGATTATTTTAAATACAGTCTGATTTTTTTTTTTTTTTGAGATAAGGTCTCGCTTTGTGGTTCAGGCTGGCCCTGAGCTCAGCCTCAAACTCACATCACAGCAATCCTCCTGCCTCTGCCTCCCCAGTGCTGGGATTACAGGCGTGAGCCACCACGCCCGGCATTGTGGTATGTGGTACTGGTTGCTGCTGGGCGTGAGTCTCTACGCCCAGTATTGTATGTGGTTACCAGAGGATCAAACCTAGGCCCTTGTGCTTGCAAGACAGGCACCAGAACAACTGAGCTAAATCCCCGGCCCAAATATAATCTGATTTTCAGAAAGCTACAACACTTACTTCAGTACATTTTATTTTTATTTCCCAGTCTGGAAATCACAAATGTGTTGTTAATACATTGAATCAAAAAATGTGGTATAAACTGTACATTGGTGGTCTACACCTGCAATCCCAGCACTCAGGAGGCAGAGGCAGGAGGATTATGAGGATTATTACAAGTTTGAAACTAACCTGAGCTACATAGTGAACTCAGGGCCAGCCTGTACTACAAAGCAAGACCTTATCTCAAAAAAAAAAAAAAAAAAAAGTTAGAAAGAAAAAAAGAAAAAGGAAATGTGGTATAAAACAATGATTCTTGGAAGGAAGAAAAAAAAATATATATATATTCATGTAGAATAAATCTGTACAGACTTGTGTTTATGTGTGTGTATTAAAAATGCCCACTGTCAATAACAAATACAATACAAATTTGTGTAGCCTTACAACAGTGTTCTCTGTCTTCCTTGTGGTCTGAGAATGAACAAGTATAGCCCCACTTCTATGTAGTTTTCTTCAAGAATCTAAGCTACTGGTACATTTTCCAAATTCTGTATGATTTTCATTGCTAACCAGTCTTAGGCAATAATATACAGATTGTTCAATTAAAGAGAAAAGAAGTATCAAAGTCTATAAAACGGGCTTTAAATTACTTGGTAATTCTGTAAGCAAAGAAATCACAAGCAAGGTTAAAATAAACACAGGTATTTGACTGAATACAAAGTAAATTTTCACATTGACAGATGTGCATTTATTTGGAAATCAAACAAGTGTCAGGGATGGGAAGAAAGGTTGGGTTTCTTAGAAAATAACGGGAGTAATGGAGTGAGGTAAAATAATTTGTTCTGAATATTATCTCTTTGGCTCCATTATTTACACAAGCTACTTTAAATGATTTAAAATTTGTGCTAGAAGACTATTGCTACACTTAAATATGCATGCATAGTTGCTACAGGGCCATCATAAAGGGTATGCAATAGAAATAAATCTTTAGAAATAGTAAACAACACAAAAATATTTCTGTGGTTGGGAAATGGCCTAGTATGGTTTTTCAAGCATATTCTTTCCAGAAAGCAGCTTTTGTCTGAAAACCATCTCAAGTTTTTAATTGCACATTTCTATCAAAATAAATGAAAATTGTGTGCCCATATACAGAGATATCTGGAACTCTATTAATTCAGTGCAGTGGAAGTGACCCTGTGTAACTTATATTAGAGGAGATGATCCTACTACTGCCTGATATTTTTGAGATATTAGCCCTATGGGGAGGTAGATGCCCTTTAAAACCTTTGAAAACTCTGGTAAGCGTAGTTCAGTGGCAAAAGACATACTTGCCATGTGTAAGGACCTAGCTTCCACCCTTAGTAAAATAAGTAAGCATATAGTTGTAAGTAATGACATTCTTAAAAATTGCAAGTTTTTATTCTCAGATCAGTACAATGGAAAGGTACCTACTCCCACCATTTCAGTTGAACTTTATACTCTAAATCTTAGACCAATCAGATGAATAAAGAATTTTAAAAGTCTACATTGGAAAAGAAGAAGAAAAGTTTGTCCTATATGTAGAAGACATTGTCTTGTACAGTACATGGAAACCCTCCAGGTGCCATCAGTTATCTTTACATATAACAAATTCAGAAAACTTCCAAAACTATGGGCCAGGGAGTTAGCTCAGTGGTTCCGGCGCCTGTCTTACAAGCGCAAGGGCGCGGGTTCGATTCCCTGGTAACCACATACCATACTGGGCGTGGAAACTCACACCCAGCAGCAACCAGTACCACATACCACAGTGCCAGGCTTGGTGGCTCACTCCTGTAATCCCAGCACTCGGGAGGCAGAGGCAGCAGGATTGCTGTGATGTGAGTTCGAGGCCAGGGCCAGCCTGAACTACAAAGAGAGACCCTGTCTCAAACCCATCTCCCCCTCAAAAAAAAAAAGAAATAACAACAACAGGGCTGGGAATTTAGCTCAGTGGTTCCGGCGCCTGTCTTACAAGAGCAAGGACCTGGGTTCCATCCCTGGTGATCCCTGGTAACCACATACCATACTGGGCATGAAGACTCACTCCCAGCAGCAACCAGTAACACATACCACAGTGCCAGGTGTGGTCTCATGCCTGTAATCCCAGCACTGGGGAGGCAGAGGCAGGAGGATTGCTGTGATGTGAGTTTGAGGCTGAGCTCAGGGCCAGCCTGAACCACAAAGCGAGACCCTGTCTCAAAAAACCTGAAAAAAAAAAAAAAAAAAAAGAAAGAAAGAAAAGAAAACTTCCAAAAACAACATAAAAAAATCTTTGGTTACTATGTACTAATAGCAAAGTATCCCAAAAGGAAATCAAGAAAATGACCACGTTCCACAGCATCAAAATCGACAAATTTAGCCAAGATACAATGTCAGTACACAGAATGTGGGAACAAGCTCATGAAACATACTTAAAAACTCATAAGCAGAAAAATGTCCTATGTTCATAAAATGGAAGAACCAATGTTGTCAAAATGTCCATATCACTGATAGTTCTATGTATGAAATACAATTCTAATCGAATTCTCTATTTTCCATTGAAAAGGAAGAAATCAATACTAAAGTGTACTGAGCCACAAAATATCCTGAATAATACAAGTAATCTTCAGTAAAAATCTGGATTCGCAATACTACTTGATTTCAAAATCTATTACAAAGCTATGGTAACTCAAATCAAATGATACTGATAGAAAAATAAACATGTGGCCCAGTATAACTGAATAGAAATCATAAAAATAGATCAAGGCATTTATGATCAATTTATCTTCAACAAATACACTTACAAAAACACACAATAGAGAAAGGACAGTCTCTTCAAAAAATTGTGTTACGATAGCTAGTTATCCATGTGCAGGACAATGAAATTGGATACTTGCATTATACCAGGTACAAAATCCACAAAAAATAATAAATGTAAGATCTTAACTTGTAAAACTACTAGAACAAAATATAAGGAAAAGGCTTCATTGTTAAGTTCAACTGTGTAAAGTTTCTTCTTTGATATGACTCTAAAAGCACAAGTCACCAAATGAAAATAGACAAATGCTATTTCCTGAAACAGCATAAAAATAAAGTCTCAAGATAGCAACAACATAATTTATAGAATTAAAGAAAATATTTGCTAGCCATGTATCTACTAGGAAGATGGTATGCTTTTGATCCAAATGTAATATTTTAGAAACTCGATGCCAAGTGTGGTGTGGGTAGATGGAGCTTAAGGAGAGATATACGGAGCGTGGAAGTGTTACCCTCATGTTAGATCAGTGTTGTTATCCTGGACATGGATAACACGGTCTTGTTATTGCTGGAAGGGTTCCTTGAAAAAAGACAAGTTGAAGTCTCTATTTCTTCTGCCTGCCCTTCCTAAGATTATGAAGTAACAAAGATCCCTACCAAATGTCTGACCCCTTAGACTTTCCAGCCTCTAGGATTGTAATAAATTTGTATTTATTATACTTCAGTCTGTGAGATTCTGTTATTGTAGCATAAAATGAACTAAGACACAAGTTAGGATAAAGAATTTAACAGCAAGAGAATAATAATCCAACTGAAAACAGGTTAAAGTACATGAATAGCTACTTCTCAAAAGAAGACCCATAAATGGCTTACAGATATGTAAGAAAACATTTAATACCACTAACCAAGGCCAGATTTTTAACTGAAGAGACCACCTTTCAAAATGGGAGTGAGGGAGAGATGGAGGTGTAGTTCAGTGTGAAGGCCCTGGATTCAACACTTAGGACAGCAGAATCTGTGTGTGTGTGTGTGTGTGTGTGTGTGTGTGTGTGTGTGTGTGTGTGTGTGTGTGTGTGTGACAGAGAGAGAGAGAGAGAGAGAGAGAGAGAGAGAGAGAGAGAGAGGAGAGGGAGGGAGAGGACTACACCAAACAACCCAAGAATAGGCCACATTGCAAAGAAGAATCACATATCCGAGCAGCTCTGCTGTTAGCTGCAGGCCAGGCTTCTCTTGATCCAGTCAGCCTCTGGGTAGGCTCCCTCCACTTTGGAAGTTTTCATATCTTTGAGCACCTTATCTATTGTAAACATCTAGAAAGTGGAAGCACTGAGAATGAAACGCGATTATGTCTGACATCAATTTCTCTTTGCGATTGCATTTTTCAGCCACCACATGTACCTTTATCTGAAATTTTACTATATATATAAATTATACATTTTAATGTATTCAGTGGACTCTGTTCAGAAGAATTATGTGCATGTCAGTATATTAAACAAGGGATAGTGTGACAATGGGTAAAAGGTGTAATTTGATAAATTTATCACATTTTCATCTGTGTCTTGACAGAGATAATCCTCTTAATTTAATATATATTTCAAATTCTAAATGCCAATTATGAATATTTTTATTGCTTCTGGAAGAAATCAAAATAAAAATTCTGAACAGATTTCTGAGTACTCTTCACACTTTCAGTATATAATTGGAATAATCAGAAATATTCATTATTTTATAAAGATCCAATTAGTAAACAAGATTAGAAAGATAGCGGTTTAATACATGTCCACATCTATCCTTTCCAAATTCCTTTTAAAGCATGAAGGACTTTTGCTGGATGAGCCAGAGGGGACTTGAAGGATTTGAGCAAGACTGGAACCAATACGAGCAGAATGCTTCTCTCCACGGCTGAGAGTACCAGTGTCCGAGAATCAGGCAATGAGCTTGGGGATGACTCCAAGATAAATTGTTCAATAAAGCACAATTAACAATCTTCTTAAAAGGACAGTCCCCAAATCAAAGGATCTTAAGTGTAGATCACTCTTCAGTAATCTCTTTTCCTTGCAGTTCCACAAGATAAATAAACACATCACGATGTGCAGGTCAGTTCCTGATCACTGAGATATGTTTAGGAAAAGTGTTACAAATAGAAAATTTCAAATAAAGATACAATGGCATAGAGTCTACAGTATTTCATGGACATAAAATTTTGTAGAAAATCGGGCATTAATATGATACATTAGTATCATATGGTTGATCTAGTTTCTGTGTTTTATAGAATAACTAATTATAATCAACTTATGTATGCATGTAGTTTAAAAAACTGTGTCAAGCCAGTGCTAAGTTTAGTCTCTCCAGTACATTTTCATTGGAAGTTCTGTTCTGAAAGTTTAACACAGTTAAATTCAGGAAAAATCTGTGAATTTAAGTTATTCTTAAATAGTAGAAGCTATAGATAGTAAATGGGTGATACAAATTAATCATAGGAAAAAATATTAAAATAGGTTCTGGCCCTGAACTCCCATGTTATGATTTATAGTATTCTGTACACATTGTTGACTTCCTCAAAGAAAAAGCTAAGAATTGTATTATATATAAATGTCATTATAAAGAATTTAAGATACAAAAAGGAAAATACAGAAGCTGTCTACTTTGGAACTGAGTTAAATTCCATCCCTCCTGATCTACAAACTTTATTGTCACTTTTACTTTTACATTCTGTTTATATAGTGTCCTTTGAGTATTAAACTACATTTTCTGAAAGTCTAGTTGCCTCTTATAAAACCTGTTTCCATTCATTCTCTGACAGCTCATCAACCAACAAATCTCAGTGGTGACAAACTTTAATGATTGAAGCACATATTTTGATCTCTCTCAGAATCATAATATATTTCTGATTCAATACTGATTTTACTGTTGTTAGCTCATCTGCTTTCTTACTGTATCCTTTCATCCATCAAGGATAAACTACATGTCAGGACTATAATTATTTGAACTCAGAAAGAAAAAATGATAATTATTGTAAACCTGCTATCATTTGGTTTAATATGCAGCATGATTATGTTAATGATTATATACACTAATGAATACTTGTCCGATGTTACTAATGAATTTATAAAAATTGGAATTATTTTTCATGCAATCACAAAGGTTTGTTCAACTTCTCTCCAGTATGCTTCAAAGTATCATATTTGGAAACAAGGTCTGTAATAAAATGCAAGATTTTAAATATCATTTAGTGATCATATTCATTTAGCATATGAATCTAAGCTTGTATTTTGAAGTACTGTAATGCTTACATTGACAGAGTAATCCACACTGTGCATCATGTCTCATGGCTGATAAGAAAAATGTAAATTCCATTACAAACTGTTCCTTGTATTCATCATCTAATATTTATGTCTGACATTCCAGATCAAAAATTTTTGTAGTTTAGATAGTTACTGGGATGAATTTAGGATGGAGCATTGTGACATTTTCACCCGTTTGAAGTGAAAAAGTCAAAACTTTATGTAGAATCTGAAAAAAATTAGTACATAAATATATTAATAGTTATGTGTATATATGTGTGTGGATGAATATGTAAAGTTAAATTATCTAGTTAAAAAGAAAGCTACCTACTGGAACAAAAAAATAAGAGCTGACAATTTCTAAATGAACTTATATTAGACTATAAAATAAACCTAGCAAGAAGGGTAATTATGGAGTAAATATTCTCCATTTTATACATGTGCTTGTAATGAGCAAAATGACTGCTCTTTTCTCTCAAAGGGAGATTAAGGCTGCAGATGAAATTAAGGTTGCTAATTAGCTGAATTCAAAGCAGAAAGATTAGCCTAAGTTTTTCAGGTAGAACTGGTATAATCACAAGGTCTTTAAAAGTAAAAGGGGAACACAGAACATTCAGTGTAAGAGTGGTTCCAGGTGAGGCTTCATGCTACATTCTGACTTTGTAGACAGAAGAAGTAGGTCACGAGGCAGGAAATGTGAGTGGCTTCTAGAAGGTGAAAAGGAGTTGGAACATAGGTTCTGCCCCAGAGCATCAGAGGAACGCAGCCCTCCAGCTACTGCCCTCTGTATCTGCAAACTCTTCAGGGACACTGAGAAAGATCTCTGCTAATACTGCAGGCTGCTGGAAGTTCTAATTTCCAACACAAAATGAGCACAAAAGCTCAATGAGCTGTTCCAGTGATCAACATTGAGTCTCTTACACATCATTGTTCATGGATTGTGATAAACCGGGTTTTCTGGAAAGCAGGACATTGTAAATAAACTCCAACCTCTGTAAGCATACCACATGGAAATAATTTTTCTAGCAAAGATCACTGGCAGAAAGATTAGCCCAGTTGTGGAGGCATAGGTAGTGATAGACTAACCACGGTAGATAAAGTAAAACCCTCTTGGGCTTTCCACTACTGTTAGCTCACTGGCTATTAGCTTGTGGAAAGTAAATGTAAATGTCTCACCAACCAAAAGTGCATGTGATCAATAATTCCTACCAGTATCATATACCCCTTAGTATCCCGAACTAAAGAATTTTACCTTTAATTGTTAGCTAACACCACATAATGAAGCAGGTGAAAAACAAGAACACACAGCTGTCAAGTTGAGCTGATGCTTAGTTCAATACACAAGATCCCATTTCTAGTTTTGACTCACAGGACAAGACAACTGCACTGGTGTGGAGAAGTCACAGAAGCCTTGTCTGGGCCCTATGTATTGCATATGCCCACAATTGCCTGGAAAAATGAGAAGACCAGGAAATTTTACCCTTGTTTATTGAAATCTTTATTGGTACATTATGTATACATATGATGATTGCCCTCAACAATGAGAATTTGTACCAGTATATGACACAACCTAATTCTCATTTTTTTCCCCATAGCCCTACCCACCCTACCACCCCACTCCCTATATACATAAACTTTGTTTCCTTTGTTTTTTGTCATAATGAGTTCTAGAATCGTATGATATATATTGTGAAAGAGAAAATACTCAAAGTGAAATAGGGTGAAGGGGAAAAAATAATGGGAAATTTTACTCTTATCTGGAGTTTGGGGGTAGGAGATCCACTTAGTTGGGTGGAAGTTACTATCAGAATTCAGATCAATGTGGTTGTGGAAATATAGGCCTTTCTCGGTTTGGCTGTCAGGTCGGTCGTCACCTCTGAGGTGCTCTGAGAAGCCTTGCATAATACCCCTCCATTTACAAAGCCAGCCATAATGTGTCCAAGCATTCTCACAGTGCAAGTCTAGGACACGATTTTTTGCAAGCTGCAGAAGAAAAATCTGCTTTTAAAGAATCATCTGATTTTATGAGTCCTACTCGAGTGATATTCCTTATAATTACCCATCCCTACCAGTTAACTATACAAGGTAATTAAGATGGAACCTTAACGACCTGAGAAAAAAAGTCCTTCTACATAATGTAACAAGATGAAAGGAACAATATCTCATGATATTCATGCCTATGGGGACTAGGATGAAATATTTAGGAGGCCCATCTGAGAATTTTTCCTACCACAGAGAAGAGGCAACCCCTTATGAAAAATGGATGCTGTCACATGTCTTCCACTTTGTAGAGAGCAGCAATTCTTTTCTATCATCACTGTCAGGTATTTGGGTTATAGTTTCTTTGTGCTGCTGGTGACACTTCAGCCGGTGTCATTATCCAAAGAGTCCCAGAGCCAGTGATTTATGGGTCTCATATCACAAACAATACCTCCTCAGACTAATAAACCAATTGTGCACCCCAAACGGTGTGGCAATGGACATACCATCATGGATCCACTGCTTTTGCCACATTATTAAAGGCTATTTACTCAATGTGCTTTCCTCAAAAAATTCATATTTTGAAGCCCTGATCTTCAGTATGATGGTATTTGAAGATGTGTGTTTTGGAAATAACCGGGTCCTACTGGGATAAGTATCCTCAGTTGTCAAAGCACAGGAGAGATGAACCATCTCCCAAAAGTAAAGACACATCAAGGTCACTGGGAGCCAAGAAGAGGCCTCTCAGCAGGAGCTGAACTGGACGGCATCTTCATCTTGGATATTTCAGCCTCTGAATTTATTCATAAATAAATAAGTATTTGGTGTTGCAGGCACCCGAACTAGAATTTTGTATCATAGCAGCACAAGTTAAGGAACTATATCTTTCAAAAGAAGGCAGATCAATCAAATCAGAACAGACTCTAACAAGTATAGACATAGTCACTTGAGGATGGTATACATTCCCCAAAGTGAAGGCACTGTCACAACTTTGCTGACTGCAGTCAGCAATTTACAGTGTCTAATGACCAATAACTTGACTAAGGAGATATTATCAGTTTATCTGCTTTCTATTACTTCCAGCAAGCCATTAGAAGAATCCCTACATTTGTCCTCAGAATTTTATACCTTATATGTTTAATCCCACTACCCAAAATAAATGTTTTTAAAAAGAAATGCAGTAAGATTCTCACCAAATATGAATGTGCAAACTTCATCTTAATACACTGCATTTGTTTGAATTTCTCATGCGCATTTTTCATTAGGAAATGAAGGATTCATCAGATTTGAAAGAGTATAATGTTCATTTGTAGATAGATTTGTACATACAGACTTAGATTCACATAGAGGTAGGGCTTCCATGGATATAAAATAAATTCTTATATATAAGTATGTTAAAACATAACTAAATATATTATCTCATTATATAATTTTTCAAAAAATTCTCCAGGAAACAATGTCCAAATTTATTCCCAGAATCACTATATAAACTATATATCTAAATTATAGCATATAAACTATTTTGTATCTAAATTATGAAGTTTGATATCTGCTTTTGGTTCATGGGGTATTCAATAATCATCTAAAGTCATACAGTATAGCATAAAACATGCCCAGAATTGCTCAGGCCTATCAGCAGATCCAAATGAAGAAAAGAAAGAGATAGAGATTTTAGATTATAGTAAAAGGAAAGGATCAAACTTACTAGTGTTAATGTTTAGCTGAGAAAAATATTATATATTATATACAATATATAATGTTAATATATAATGTTAATATAGTATATATAATGTTAATATAGTATATATATATATAATACTTGTATTCATTGAGTATAGTGTTTGTTAAGGAAACTATCCTTCATATTACCTGTTGTTTGCCTGTGGGGGTGAGACATATTTTTCATCTATTTTACATCTATTTCATCTATTTCATTTATATTTCATCTATAATATATACATCATATTTTTCATCTATGTCTATTATACTTATTATATAATAATAATTACTTATTTTTTAAGGAACTCCTTGAAGAATTTTTTTTTTTTTTTTGAGACAGGGTCTTGCTTTGTGGTTCAGCCTCAAACTCACATCACAGCAACTCTCCTGCCTCTGCCTCCCAAGTGCTGGTATCATAGGCATGAGCCACCACGCCCAGCACTGTGCTATGTGGTGCTGATTGCTGCTGGGCGTGAGTCTCCACACCCAGTATTGTATGTGGTTACCGGGGATCTAACCTGGGTCCTTGCGCTTGCAAGACAGGCACTGGAACCACTGAGCTAAATCCCCGGCCCTCCTTAAAGAATTTTCAATAAATACCGCCGTAATCTGTTTTTATTTCCTAAGAAATCAGTGTTCCATGCTCTGAATAAAGGTATTTCAAAATAAATAAACTCAATAGACACTACAATGTGAGGTAAATAAATTATTATTTCATGTTAATAGTACATTTTATAAAATGTAACTATTTTTAAGCTAACAAACTATAAAGAATAAGTATTAATAGAAGTGCTACTGATAGGGCTTAATCTGAATGAGACACTGTAGATATATATGCCAACATATTGCAATATCACATGGAGTTTATGTGTAAAATTTTGCTAATTTTGAGTAAAGACATGCAAATTGTTTCACAGTACTTACTAAAATAATTATGCATCTCAATATTAACATGTCATTATTTTTGTTTTCTATTGATTACTTTGAGGAACAATGGACCAATCTTTCAGTTTGCAAACATATTAATTTTTTATATTACTATAATTACTGTTCATAATTAAAAGCAATGAATCTCTCTTTTTGTATGTTCATATATATGGAAATAATTGAAAATTAACAAAGTAGTATTTAGGAATAAAATAAGATTTATACATATCAAATATCACTTTTAAAAGTAATAGCCAAGATAGGGATTTAGTTCAGTGTTAACATGTCTGCCTTGCAAGCACAAGGTTCTGAGCTTGGTACCAACAGAACCCAAAACAAGCAAATAATCGAAATTAGTGGCCAGTGATGTTTTTGAACTTTTTTCTAGTTTTCCTCAGGATATCTCAGTGTTTATTCTATGACATCTGTATCTATATCTACAGAATATATAGATATATACCAATACATATATATCTATATATCTATCATATCTATATCTATATCTATATCTGTATAAAACAGTAAAAGGAAAAGGATCAAGCTTACTAGTATTAATGTTTAGCTGAGACAAACATAAAATATATATAAAGATAGATAGATAGATAGATCTAGATAGATACCGGTATCTATCTATCTATCTATCTATCTATCTATCTAGACATAGATATAGATGATAGAATATATATATTTATATTCTATGTGTTCATAACAGTTTCTTGGTCTTTGTGTTATCAGATTTGGCAAATAAGGCTAAGGATTCTTATTAGAGCTTTAAGAAAAGTATGAATGAATAGACTTTGAATGAGCAATTTCAGAAGATAGAAATACTTGTATTTATTGGGTATAGTTTTTGTTAAGGAACCTATGCTTCATATTACCTGTGGTTCACCTGTGAGGATGCAACATATTTTTTTCATCTAGACACCATATGAGGCAGAATGGAGCAAACAGACCTTTACTCTCAGGGAAAGTGGAGAACGAATTCTTGCTCAACAAGCCACCTGTTCATACTTCCTAGACAAAATGTTCAAATAGTCTAAATCCTCCTTTTTTATGCATAAAACTTGGAAAATAAGAATTCTACTTCCTGTTGGTCTTTAAGTAGCTGACATACAATAGGTATTCCACAAATGCTACTTTTCACGGTCCATATTATTATTAAACAAAAGGTAATGAAGTATAAATAAGATCAGCTTGAGGAACAACAAAAGATGTTGTCTCTTACCTACCAATTTTTTGGGCCATTGATTTTGAAAGTATAGATTAAATTAGCCAAATGATTTTAAAACAAAAATGATACTTCCTCTAAAAATGGTAAAAATTCCAATACCAGGCTTCATAACAAAAGATGATTTCTAAACACAAAATATGTTCTATGCTACTAATAGTGGAATTTTAATATGTTATCATTTTATGTGGTTATTTGATATAGAGCACAGAAAATACGTATTAATTCAAATACCAAGCTTAAAGTATGAATAAGAATGAAAATGAATTCAATATTTATAAGTAGTTAATTCACATTTCAAGTTCAATTTTTATTCCAATAGTAACAGCAATCTTGGTTCATTTTCTAATGTTCAGTATATGTATATCTGAGAATAAAATAGGTTTATATACATCCATTAATTTTGTTACAATGTACTGTAATATCCACAGGAAAAATACATTACAAATATTTCATTCAAATAAAATAAAATATAAAATTTAACTTTTTAAATATATTATGCCTAGAGGTTTTAGAATATTTATAGAAAGCAATTAGTATGATAAGAATTGATAAAAGAAATTTAATAGTTTCTATTGGTGATATTGGTATTCTAAGAAATAACTGCCCTCTTATTCAGAAAGTTTCCAATTCCTTATAAATATTCATATCATTTCCTATGAATATTTATGGTGACATACTTCTAACAATACTCATTAAAACTGCCAAGGAAACATTTAGTTGAAAATCTCCTACTTAAATTACAGTGGAATCTCACCTTAATGTGAAATAAACATTCTACTAATACACATGATAGGTTGCCTATGAATGTGTTTGTTTAAAATTAAATTGTAACTTAAGAAATAGTTCACCCAGGTACATAAAACTAATCTTGGTAAAAAAAAAATGAGGAAAATATAAAATTTCTATTATTTTAAATATTTTTATTTATTTACTTTCAAATACTGAATATTGAACATATGAATATGAATTGTATCTATACCTTTCTATCCGTAGGTGTATGTCACATTATTATCAGAATATCTACAGCATTGTTATAAATTTACACATTGCTTTAAGATGTCAGTTTTATCTAAATGTTTCCTTGGTTGTTTTGGGAACAATTTCTAGAATGATATAAGATAAAAGAGGAGAGAGGAAGAGGGAGATTTTTCTTAAGGATCTGGGTAAAAGATTCACAAACACATACAATCAGTATATGACACAACTTAATTACCAATAAAGATTTCAATAAAAAAAACATATACAACCAGAAAGATAATGGTACTGATTGAGAGTGTTTGTAATCACTGATATCCAAGCACTCAAAAAAATAGATGAGGTAGGGAGAGAAGGGAGACCAAGAAGGAAGAAGGAGAGGAGAGGGAGGGAGAAAGGGGAGTGAGAGAATGGTAATCTCCCCTTAAAACTATGGATTATGCAGAGTTGAATTTCAAGTGTCAATTCATTCATTATGGATGAATTGATGGATTATAATTTTGGGGAATTGTGAGAATTACAAAGTTCCTCCATTGTCTTACCCAATCCTCTCTTACCTGCCCTGTCTGAGATTACTGTATTAGCATGTACATTGGCAGAATCCGTCAACATTTTAGGTGTTTCTGCCTATGTAGTTCATGCCAGTACTCACTCAGAAACAGCCACTATGTAAAGCACAGCAGAACGTCCTCAGTTCGGCCTGTTATTTTTTTTTAATTATCTTTATTGGTACATTAAATATACACAACATGCTTGCACTCCATAATGGGGATTTGTACCAGTATAAGACACAACTTAATTCTCATTTTTTCCCATAGCCCCACCCACCCTACCACCCCCCCATATATATAAAATTTGTTTCCTTACTTTTTTGTTACAATCTCAACATTGTCCCCTTTCACCTTATTTTACATTGAGCATTTTCTATTTCACAATATATAACATAC
>PVIR01006824.1:0-32923 GCA_004026965.1 Petromus typicus
GGGGAATCGAACCCGGGTCCTTGCGCTTGCGAGACAGGCGCCGGAACCACTGAGCTAACTCCCCGGCCCAGTGCTACAATGAATTCTGACCAACCAGTGAACTCAGGTGAAGCCATGAGACCTATTTCCTCTCTGGAACTCAAGGACCCAAAATGTGGAGCCCGTGAATTTGCCATGAAATTAAAAGAAAATTTGACTAGTTCAATCCTGAGAGTAAAAACCAAGAAAGGGTAAACGGTACAGAAAATATCAGAGACTGACATTTCTTTAATAATGAAATAATTTATTATTTGTCAACAGTTGAACAATACATAAGTTTACATATACACAGCAAAGTTTCTCTAAAACATGTAATAGTTTCTAAAAATGCATGTGCTAATTATAGTAAAAAGCACCATTCTCTATGGTCTTGACACAGGATTTACATTGGCGTCATATTTACATAAAGAAATAAACATCTGGAAACAATTTCCCATTCTTTCATCTGCTGCCCCTCTGTTCAGACTGTGTTTATCTTTAGGAAGATGCTCCCCAGACTAATGGTTAACAGCAATATTCCAAGAGCACCAATTCTAGGGACAGAAGGGAAAGGCAAGTTTGGTTCTCAGGTAAAAGCTAAAGAAGAATGCCCTCTTTAATCTGCCACCCCTACAGATGAAGAAATTGAAAGTAAAAATCTGGATCCATTTTAGAATTGGGTGCCTACTAATCCTCATCTCAGGATTCTGAGAGAAGACAAACTAACAATTTTCAGCCATCCAGTAGCTGAATCCAGCAGTGCCAGTCAATTATTTCTTCTTCCAAGAGAATAGAGTATAAGTCAATCATCCATGTAATAAACACTGATGACAAAATCATGATAAACCACATATTGCACCCACCCTCAACCCAGTATCTGTGAAAACAAAACTTCCTACAGTCTATAGAGATCTGATCGTAGAATGAGAAAAACCACCTCTTCTAAGAGAATCTGTGGGTTGTCTTCTCTGGAAGGATTTTTCGAGTCAGGAGTAGCCAGCTACCACCACATGCTGCATCAGAGACAGAAAACGAACAGACTGACATGCAGGAAATTGCCTTTTGGTCCTTCACTACCTGGTGTTCAACACACAGGGTAAATAAAGAGGGAAGACGAAGCAACTTGGGGGACACCAGTAAAGAAGAAACCGAACAGACCACGATTCGGGAATAGTTACAAAGCACAACGCAAGTGGCATTCTTACCAATACAGCATGGTATAAAAACCTAAATAGCAATGTGCATATATATGTGCTTTTTCAAAAATAAGTTCTCTCTTTACAGGATGGGGAAGAAGGCAAGAGGAAAAAGTCCACAAAATCCATGATCAAGCCCCAAGATATTGCTAAAGGTTATTTTGAGCATCGCATCTACCTAGTTTACCCATTCTTTTTTTCAGACCCCACGGTTTTCTCTCCAGCACTTCAGAGAGGGGAGAGGCCCACAGGAAACCCAGGTGAAGACCTTTGTTTCTTCTGAAGAAAGGAGAGGTTAGAGGAAAATGCTCACTTCGAAACCAAAACAACGAACACTAATGAGGCCCAGTGTAGGATCGAGGCCAACTTAATGCCCGATTCTGAACTGATACTGGAATTATTGTAATCTTGGGTTGACCTGGAGAATCTAGGTCCTGCTCAAAAAGGTGATGCTCTTTGAATCACTAAACTAGCATTAGGTTTGTGAGTAGAAAAAGGAGCCAGCAGTTGCTATCAGCACCTTAAAAAATTCTAGATTCCTGCTTAGCAAAAGAAAACCAAAATCAAAATACCCTGGGTGCTCAGCCTGCCATTCAAAGCCAACAGGGGATGGAAAGCTGTGTCTTCAAGGGATATTAAACAAAGAACACACATATCTTTTCTCTTGGCAAGAAATTAAATTAGACAGCATATTCTACTTTTCCTATTTGCATTATGATGGTAACAATGAGTGCAGTTTAAATTTTAAGTTTCTTTTTTTAAAAAAAGAACTTTCACAAAAAAATATGCATGTGCCTATATTTATACACATCTATATTCACATACCATTGTCAAAGTCTTAAAGGCTGGGGTTTATATCTTTGCCCGTCCCCTCCCCCCAACAACCCTAATAGAAAGGTTTTTCATTTTGCTTAAAAAAACCAAACCACCAAAAAGGCTCTATAGCTCTAGCAGTCACGCTGGTGTTTCAGTGAATGAGGGAGGACGGTTTGGCAGATCTGGGCTACGGTTCAGCCACACGGGGAAGGGTTAGCTGCCTTGGGCTGGGTTTGCTGGTCCTGAAGGTACAGTTTTGGTCAGAGAGAAGCCTGTCTAGCATGCTGACTTTGTCTACCTTGAGCTTTGAAAATAATGTCTGTCTAACCCTGGTGTCAGTTTATCACAAATGCATTAAAAATATAGAGATCTATCAAGTCCCACATTTATATGCAAGCAAATTGAAAAGGACCAGACAAACAGTGCAAAGGTCAAATAATTACGGTTTTATATTGGGACAGAACATTGTATATTTCAACCAAAAGACAAAAATGCAGTTTAACTCAAAGGCACAACAATTGAAACACAGAAAGTACTGGCATCTCTCAGATGCCTTGTTTCTATATTAAACAAACAAGTACACAATTGTGTTCCCTTCCCTCCCCCAGTGCAAGCCCACAGCTTTTTCCAAAGTTCTGAGTTTTCAGTGCCATAAGGCATCCAGCATCGTGGACTTGTGAGGCGCTTGGATGTAGCAATTAGACAAAATGCTTCAGAGGTCTAGCAAATGGCATTCGAAAGGGACCTCAAAGTGCGGATATACCTTCTTCAAACATGTTACAGGCTGAGCTGGCTCTTTGAACACTATCATTCTGCTTAAATTCAGGAAGCAGGCTTTAAAAATGCAAAAGGCATACAAGTTGTATTTCAGTGCAAATCTTCAGCTGGTAATTGGAAAAGATTCCAACAATTAAAAAAGAAAAAAATTCTTTGTGTCACCCCCCCCAAGCCAAAATGAAGAAAAAACAACAAAACCAAAACAGAAGAATTACAGATGACTTTGGAATTTTTTAGGAGTCCACAACTTCCAATTTTAAAAAAAGTTTTAAAATACATTAAAGTATCAGTTTTTAAAAAACCCACCCCAGTGACCTTGCTGTGTTTTGACTGCTCTCCCCGGGGAGAACGCGCTCTCCGAGCCGGGTTTGTGAGAAGCGGAGCCTCAGGAGGCGCGAGGCTGTGGTGTGCGAGTGACCGAGTGAGCGCGGGCCACCGAGTCAGCCATTGAGCCCTTGGGTCGCAGCGCGTCTGTGGATCTCAGGGATGTTCCAGCGCTTTGTGACACACACTCTGCTTCAGCGTCACAGGTTTTTACAGATGGTTCGAACTCCATGAAAGATTCACAAGAGGCTGAAAACATTCAGACCTCAAAAATATGAATGCAAAAATATTACGGGGGATGAACCAATTTTGTAGATCCCTACATACAAAGTTTCTAGAACATCTATAAAAGCACAAAGTCATAAGAATTTATTTTCCATTACATTAGTTTATATAAAATGAATAAATAGTATTTATAGATTTAATGTGTCTTATGTACATATACATGTGCTCTGTTTTAGCTTAAATAAAAATGCTACAAAGTGGGAGACCACTTGAGGGAGAAATCAAGAAGAAGAAAAAAAGTCTAGCCTTTTAAACTGTCAACCCAAAAGCCTCCATAGAGAAGTTTCCAGGTGTATCCAAAAAGAACTATCAGGAGAGAGGCTCGTGACACCGTGCAATCCCCTCCTGTCCCCTGCAACTCGGAGCAGCAGTGTGGACTTTCACTGGCGGCGGCCACTAGCTCAGCTAGCGCCTCTGCTCAGTTATTGCTGAAAGTCAAATCGGAAAACATATTGGAATTGGACCAAATGTCACTTATTTGGAAAAAAAAAAAAAAAAGAAGAAGAAGCATAATCACTTTTGTTAAGTGGGAAATGGAGATCTCATTTCTCTCTGAGGTAGGAAAAAAAAATGTTCCAGAGACAAGTAGCAGGACAGACTCGGAGGAGGGAAGGGGCCTCGGGACAGCAGCACACAGAGAGGTCCCACGAACAGCGCACACAGCGATTGTACCGTTTTGTCTGCGAGCACAGACAAGGCTGGAACTTTCCTAAGCTGCGCGACCCCGGGGTCGCTGCAAGGTGTCCGTGTTTGTGAGAAGCTGCGGGGTGGCGGGGGCGTGTGTGGACGGTGCGTCGGCGGGAGGTATCCGGACTTCCTCACCGGGTGAGGGCCGTGGTTAAGTGCTCTTCGATTCTGCTTTCAAAGCTTACTTTGGAGGCTGAGACCGGGATGTCAACTTTGAAAAGTTTGCTTCCTTCAGTTTCATAAGCACGAGCCACACTTGGACATCCCTCCTGGCGAGTAACACAGTAAGCCAGAAAACTTTAACCCTAGGACAGGAAAGGAGAGGGGGACGTTGCTGAGATGTGCCAATTGCTTTCCGGTCTGAGAATTCTTGGGTGCTTCGCACTGATTGGAATGTACGGTCTCTCGTGACGGATTTTTATGGAGAGAGAGAAGCTAGTGGATGGAATCAGAAACCCACAATCGTACGTACTTCCTTGAAAACATTTACAAAGCTGATTTGGTAAAGGTGTACACTGACGTGGCCGTGCAAGGGCGTTGTGGACAGGTCCCGTACACTACCTAATCCGATCCACACGGACAGTCCTCGGGCCCCGGAGAGCGCTCTTATAGCCCGAGACACGTCTGGTGACTGTCCTGCAGCTTTATTCTCTTGAGACCCGAGCTGGCGTAGCCCTCGTCACTGCCGAGGCTCTGCATGCTGCCCCGCTCGTCAGAATCACTCACACCGCTGCTGCTCCAGTCCAGGTCCCCCGTGAGATAGTCTGTGCTTTCCACATCCACGTCGATTTCCTCTGTGGTGGGAGAGGCGAGAGAGAAGCCTCGGTGAAGTACCGCCCGGCCGAGAGGGGCTGCGAGCCCAAACCTGGCCAGCCCCTCCCGGCCCTTAGGACGCTGCTTCCTGACAGCTAACAGGAGGGGCGGTCTTATTACTGGGGTCACACTATTTCACTTCCCTGAGTCAGTCTTATTTCCTGTTATGCCTGCTTTAACTCCTGTGAGCAACTTTGTTCTCAGGGCCTGGCAGGTGGGAAGGGAGGAGGGAGGAAAAAGGAGGAGGAAGGAAGAGGGAGGTGGGAAGGGAAGAAGAAAGGAGGGCAGGAGGCAGGAGCGGAGGAGGGGGAGGCTCACCCCTGTCCGAGTCAGAGCGCTCCGAGGAGACGGTGGAGCCGATGCTGTCCATCCGTATCCTCTCGATTCCCAGTTTCTCCAGCTGCCTCTTCAGGTGCCGCTGCTCACGCTGAAGCTGGTCTATTTGGTGAACGGCTTTCCTGTCACAGTCTTCAAGTTTCTGCAAGTCAAAGAGGCGGCTGTTGGAGCCCACAGGCCAATGTCTGCACTGCCCCGACCCCGCGTCTTCCCTTCCAGCAGTGACGTGCGCCAGCTGTCCTTAGAGCCACTTGTGTGTCGCTCGGAAGGGGCTGAACGCTGTCTTCAGTGTCCACCAGCGGCGGTCACTGGTCTGTCCCTGGGAAGCCGGGGTGAGCCCTCAGCTCTGAACTGGAAGACCTTGGGCAGGGAACCCCAGGGGTCTCCTGTCTCACCATCCCTTCAACAGCTCATCTCACAGAGCTAGAAAACGGCACGGGACGGGAGCTTCTGAGACACACTTCTATTTAAAATATGTTTATTCAAGTACATGCCCCAATTACATGAGTACTTTCTTTTGGTGTCATGCCAATTCTCAATTAACTTCTGTTTGTTAGCAGGAAATAACAGTGCCTTTTGAAGTCTTGATTCCAAATTGTCCAACAGAAGAGCTTATAAAACACATTTCCATAGACAACTTAGTTTTACAAATCTGCCCCCTAGCTTCTCAGCCTCTTTAGATAATTAAGAAAAGTGTTTAATTGTAGCTGTTTTGCTTTAAATAGAGGCTCTTCTTCTCCCAGAATTGTCACGTGTGGCTGGATACTGGCCGTAATTAAAATGGTATTTGTCCAACCAAGATATGACTGTAAAACCATGCCTGATAGTGACTTGGAGGGCCAGGATTTAGCTCAAGTGGTACCACACCTACCTTGGAAACACAAGGGCCCAAGTTTGATCCCTGGTACCACAAAAAATAAATACATAAATAAAAAAGAGTGACTTGGGCTGTGGCCTCGGGGGTTTGAACACCGCTCAACTTTCTAATGTTTGCTCTTCAGTCTGGGCCTGAAGGTGAACTCTGGGCCACTCGCTTCGAGGTCTGGGAGACAGAGGGGAAGCATAGAGACCCAGTTTCCTTCACAGAATCTAATGATGGGGATGCCCAAAGTCACACAGCCCACTGCTAACTGTGTACTGATGGGGGATGGTTTGTGCCAGGACCTCCTGGCACAGGAAGGACACTGGTCAGGAGAGCCCAAGGCGGGTCCTGTGACAGTTTATCACAGGCCACAGAAGAGTTCTCAACAGGCTAAAGTGTCTATTTGAGCTTTATCTACATGGTTTTTAGGAAACATGGAGGCAAGGTCTCCTGTGCTGTCAGAGGGATGGGGGGAACACGAGAATTGACAAGGGGAATGGAGGGAAGATGGGGGATGGAGGAGGACAAGGGGAATGGAGGGAAGACGGGGGACTGAGGAGGATGGGGGGATGGAGGAAGGGCAGTGGGGTAGAGGGAGGCCTCGGAGGAGTTCATGGCAGAGGACAGTGATACGGTGAAGAGAGAAGCAGACAGACTGTAAAATATGTAGTTCTCAGAGATGACTTAGCTCTACATAGTTAAGTAACCAGAGACGCATAGGGTTCTTGCAGCTGGCTTATATAACTACACAGAGAGCGGAACAGACCACTCTGTTCAGGGCCAGGGCTGAGCAGGCTTTGGGACCTGCTGCACACAAGGGTCCAAGTGCAGGAGGGAGAGCTGTCCCGGAGAAACATCTCTGCTTGTGCCTCTAGCAGATGAGCCCCTCCCAGGCACCCACATGCACTCACCTTTATGTGCAATTTAGCTTTTGTTAATAAACTCAACGTAGTGTGTCGACTGGATTCAGGCCCAAGTGGCACCAGCCCCTTCAACTTCTCCAGGCACAAGCGAAGGTGAGCCCGTCTACCAAAACAAGATCATGGCACACATGAGAATTCCGCCCCGAGGGAAGGGGAGCCCGGACGCTGTGTGAAGTTACCCAGGCCCGGCAACTGCAGATGACGCCAATGACCTCTTGCTGTAGAAATGCAGTTTGAAGTCAGATGCTTGGTGCAAACCAGTGAGAGGTAAAATCCAGAGTTTCTAAGTTAGGTCTGTTTGTAACACAAGGGTTGGGGTAAAGGAATAATATCTGAGCTTTTTGTTAGTACATTATCCGGTTTTCCCTCTGTTTCTGGGTTACACTGTGAACCACAGAACATCCAAATCAGAAAATAATGACGTCCAAGGAGGGACTCATTTTAACCCACACTTCTCTTAGTAAAAGATCCCATTCAAAACCACTAAATCACTATGTCACAGCCATATACAGTATTTACAAATGGGAATGACATCTGCGTACAGTTAGTCATGGAGCCTTTCTTTATAATAGCAAAAATAAAAATATAAGGAACTGGTTAAAAATCTCATTATCTTCCCATAGTAAAATATTATTCGACTGGAAAAAAATGAAAATATGCTCTCTGGGAAATTATTGTTAAATGAAGAAAAGCAAGGTATCAAACCATGGTTATCCTACGCTACTTCGAGTAAACATAGAGTGAAATGAGTCTTCATGTTTTCCTGTCTGTACACAAATAACGGGACTCATTCATAAGACACTAATGACAGGGCCAGGGAATTAAGCTCAGTGGTTCCAGTGCCTACCTCAAGCACAAGATCCCAAGTTTGATCACTGGTAGCAAAAAAGAAGAAGAAAAAGAAAAAAGAAGCTAATGACAGTGGCTGGGAGGAGAGAAGGCAGAGAACAAGCCGATAAAGAAGATTTTTGGTTTTTCAAACCTGTAAATCTACTGCTGTTCAGAAGTTAAATTTTTTTTTTTAGGTTTTTGGAGACAGGGTCTCACTTTGTGGTTCAGGCTGGCCCTGAGCTCAGCCTCAAACTCACATCACAGCAATCCTCCTGCCTCTGCCTCCCAAGTGCTGGGATTACAGGCGTGAGCCACCACGCCCGGCACTGTGGTATGTGGTACTGGTTGCCGCTGGGTGTGGGTCTCCACACCCAGTATTGTTATGTGGTTACTGGGGAATCGAACCCGGGTCCTTGCGCTTGCGAGACAGGCGCCAGAACCACTGAGCTAACTCCCCGGCCCCAGAAGTTAAATTTTTAAAGTAAGCGACAGTCCATCTTTGCAGTGCTGCACCGGGAAGCACGGTGGATGGCTGGGGACCGCGCTTCACAGCGTGAGGTATGGTTAGCGTGGGTGAGGAGGGAGCCAGGACCTCCCTCGAGAGACTTTCCTCACAGAATGACCACATGCAGAACAGTCCCTGCAGTTTTGGAATTTATACTTCACTGATTTAGGCTTTATTCTAGGATCTGGCAGGTTCCGTGAGTGTGATAAACATCAAACATTCAGTTCTTGCATAATCCCCATCTCTGTAATGTCCTCTCAAAACAGTCCAGGCCATGGTGACTCGTGCACTTTCTCCCTAGCCACGTCCGCCATTCCCTGCGAAGCTCACCACACTGCCTGGCCTGAACTACCCAGTGCAGGTGTCTTTAAAGCCGCAGGCCTCCACACACAGGCTTCCCAAATGTTTGCTGATGGATCCCGTCACCTGCTCCACCAGACTCTCAGCTCACAGAGGACAGAGTCCTCCTCCTTTATGTCCTTACACCTGCGCTCATGTTCAGTCTGAGGTGTAGATAAACGTCATTTCTATACATGACTCCTCGAGACAAGCTTTCTGGGCCTTGGATGCTGTCCTCCAGGACTTCCGGTGTGCCCTCTTTTTCACCTAACAATGTTACTGCATGAGCAAAAGTTGGTGGTGCATCGGAAGAAGAAAACCTTACCAGAAGACTGCAGGACAGAACGGGTTGCTGTTGGCCTGTGAAGTCAGTTTGCACTGTCCACTGGGACACAGCGTGCTCCCTCAAGTTGGACCAGGTAAGTGCTGGCTACTCCTTCTGAGGCACCTGCCAGGGCCAGATTGGGAGGAAATTGTCCCCTAAGGGCGTCCTTAGGCCTGTGAGCCTCTCAGGTGTGAGGAGCACAGCACTCACTTCTGAGCTAGAAAGACGTGCAGGTGCAGGGGTTTCCTACTCTACCTGACTCCCACTGCTCTGGAAACTTGTCCATAGGAAAGAGCCGCAAGCAAAGATTCACGGTAATGGTTTGCCCCTTCCACTGCCACATGAGGGCACAGAGCCACAGAAGGAGTTGAGTGCGAGACGTGTACTGTGGATGACTGTCTGCAATGTAGGTTGTGGAAACGGATCCTGACATCAGAAAACGAGAAAGCACAACTAGCTGCTTAGACAGTAAAATAAGTGACTTGTCCTCACATCTATTCTCCCCAACTAAGGCTCAGAGGCTAATTTTCAACTTGGGAGGAACAGTTTACAAATTAAAATTATATTCAGACATTTTGAGCCTCCTTTACACATGACTCAGAACAGCACCTTATTAGTCCTTTTATGACATGGTTTATGTACAGATATGAGTACGTACTTTTTTTAGGAAGTGTGTCTACTGATAAAAATATTAAAAAGTCATCTTTTGATGCACTGTCATTTCTACTTAAAAGTTCAGCCCAGAACACATTATTTTCACCACCCAAATGTGAGTTTTCAAATAGGACCTGCAGTGTGAATCTACTGTTAAACTTTTTGACTAACTCAAGGTGAAGATAATACCTGTTCACTCAGTGTCTCCTAGTCTAGTTCTACAAAACTAAGACCAGAGGTTTTTCTGAATTTTCAGGGATCCAAAGTCAATTTATGTCTTTGTTGGTATCTGCCCTGGGCTTCTCCAGTGCCCCACTGCTCCAGTCCCACTGCTGTCCTGCCCACAGGCTACCACCTACAGACACACCCAGGCCGGTGCCTGGGCCAACCGCAGGGGAGGGCTCAGTAGCTTATGCAGGCTCAGTGCCATCATAGTGCAGCGAAACTCAACCCCCGCACCAGATGAAATAGCAAACAGCTGCTTCTAAGACAGCTTCCACTGAGAATTCTCAACCCTGTCTCTGTCCTCTCTGTCTTTCTCTCTGTCTCTCTCTCTAACTTCTCTTGGGGAAGCAGAGGGCTTTTGCCACATATCCTCCACAGGAAACCACCCAATACCTCACTCACTCTGACCCCTGCATGTGTATCTCCCATCACGCCTTCTCCAGACAGTCTTGCTTGTGTCAAGAGTGGCCTTGCAGGGGCTGGGGATTTAGCTCAGTGGTTCCGGCGCCTGCCTTGCAAATGCAAGGTCCCTAGTTTGA
This sequence comes from Petromus typicus, assembly GCA_004026965.1. NCBI lineage: Eukaryota > Metazoa > Chordata > Mammalia > Rodentia > Petromuridae > Petromus > Petromus typicus. The sequence continues at coordinate 10,456 of PVIR01006824.1, forward strand.
TCCCAGTAACTACATACAACAATGCCAGGTGGCCTTGCAACTTCCGGCCCAGCAGAAAATGGGTGGGCCCAGTGCTGCTTATTCAGTGCTGATCTGGTTATGAACTTTCAGACTTCCCCACAGGCTCTTCAGAAAGGTTGCTCTAATTCCTATGTATGGGCTGATATACCCTTGGTCCATAGTGGAGAAGAAAAATTAATCTTTCACCTGAACTATATCCAGCAATGCTTCCAGTCAAGCATAGCCTATAGCTAGTCATAATTCATTTAGATCCAAACTACAGATTCTCTTCCATAAAATTTTAAAGGATCCATATCTTATTTATTATTCTTTTTAATATTCAAAATATCACCTTTCTATAGCAGAATAGAATTACTAGTGTAAGGATGAAGGGTAAAGGTTTGGGATCCTGGCTTTGCCTCTTGCTCCTGGGTGACCTTGAGCAAAGGCCTTTGCTCTGTGTCGCATCAGTTTCTGGAGTGAAGATGACGCCTGCCTAAGAGGGCCACTGTGCATATGAACAGACAAGGCACACGAGCCCCTGGGCCTCCCTGCACACCTGCAGTTATTTGTTCTGTCCTAGCTCCCTGGACAATCACTGTGAGCAAACCTAGATAATTATAACACTATAATACTCCCTTCATAATCAACAGGGAACATAAAAGTGTCTCGCTGGGCAGATAGAGACTATCTGCTCAAATTCAGTCCCCAAACTATTCCTTAATAAAAACTGACATCTTGGGCCGGGGAGTTAGCTCAGTGGTTCTGGCGCCTGTCTTGCAAGCGCAAGGGCCCGGGTTCGATTCCCCGGTAACCACATAACAATACTGGGTGTGGAGACTCACACCCAGCAGCAGCCAGTACCACATACCACAGTGCTGGGCGTGGTGGCTCACGCCTGTAATCCCAGCACTCGGGAGGCAGAGGCAGGAGGATTGTGATGTAAGTTTGAGGCTGAGCTCAGGGCCAGCCTGAACCACAAAGCGAAACCCTGTCTCAAAAAACCTAAAAAAAAACAACAAAAAAAAAACTGACATCTTTTGTCCTTAAAATATTTGTTATAAACTAGAATCCTATTTCTAAGGATGTATAGATATTGCTTATGCTAAAGGTACTATTTGTTTTTACAGGTAAAAAAATCAGCACAAAACTTATAAAGCTGATGAATGCAAAGGACAGACTGCACTGTAGCTCTCACACCGCGTGGAAGCAGTGGTCAGAGGAGGCAGAGGCCTTCCTTCCACATCCCCAGGTGCAGGGGCTCTGAGGGGCTTGGACCCCTCCTCTACCCCCGCCACAGTGGCCACTGGGAAGTAAAATGAGGGGCTAATGGGAGGGGGCACCACATCCAGCAAACTGAAAATCTCACAGTACGAAGAAAGTATAGCATGTTTAGTAGCAAACTTCAGACAACTTGGGAGGGCTATGTGGGAAGAAAACTATAAAACGTTGCTGAAGAATACAAGAAAATCCAAGTAAATGGAAAATAGCACATTCCTGGTTATGAATCCTCAAAGTAAAAATGCCAGCATTCCCCAAGTTTGTCCACAAATTTAACACAACTCCAAGAAAGCAAAGTCCCAATAGTACCCTTTTTAATGTGTGAAGTTAGTCTAAACTCCATCTACGGAATAAATGCGTAAGACATTGCCAAAATTTCTGCAAAAGAAGGCTAATGAAGAAGAATGAAATTGTATTAGAAAGCTTCAATAATTAAAAACAGTATGATTCTAATACAGGAACAGACAGACAAATCAAATGTAAAGAATAAAAATTCTCAGACACAGATCTAAGAATTGATACGAATTTAACACACAACTGAGATAACACCGTAAATCCTTGTGTGTGGGGATGTTGTTCAGAAAATGGCAAAGGAGCATAGAAGTCAAGATCAAAATAAATTCCAAATAAGTAGATTAAACATGTAAATATACAATATATTCACATACTACACAGTTCTGTTATTTTCCTCAATGCTTCTTTGCCCGTAATGACAGAAAACCAAATGTCCAAATGAAGAGAGTTGCTATGGAAGGCAGTGCTTAAACTTCTTACGTATCTGGTCTCATGATCTTTCGATTCTATCCATGTTGCTCTCTCCAGCTGGTAGATTTATAAATCAGGGAAGAGATACAACAGGAAGAGTAACACTCAAGCAGGTGGTGCTCCTGCAGACAGTAGAGAACGTTCCTGAGTTGGATACAGTCCAGACAGAGGGGAGTGTTAAGGCAGGTGTGAGTGGTCACGTGCACGTGTCTGGAGGAGGCACCTTTGGCAGCAATTACTTCTTTATTGAAGGTGTAACTGAAATTCCTCCTTCCCTCACAAACTTTCACAGTAAAGTGCTTAAAAAAAGAAAATAATTATAAAGATGGTAGCCAGTAAACAAGGTAGATAAGAAACTAGGTCCATAGGTAGCTATCTTGCAGCATATACTTTGCTCTTTTATTCATTTACTTCTTAAGTATTTCTCAAAGAATGACTGTGTGTTGCTAACCTTCCTAAATGCTGAGATATACATAGTGCTGAATAAGACAAAGTTTGGTCAGTGACCAAACGTAAATGAATTACTGCAAAACAATTTAACTAAGCTAATTTCAAACTATGAAAAATATTAGTTTGAAGCTGAGCTCAGGGCCAGCCTGAACCACAAAAGTGAGATCCTGTCTCAAAAAAAAGTGCCTCTGATTGCTGCTGGGCGTGAGTCTCCATGCCCAGTATTGTATGTGGTTACCAGGGATCGAACCCGGCCCCTTGTGCTTGCAAGACAGGCGCTGGAACCACTGAGCTAAATCCCCGGGCCCCTGAATACTAGTTTTCATTAAAATTGGGTATAAGATTATCAGCCAAAAAAGAAAGAGTAATCTATATAATTCTGAGGTTTCACTGTTTTTTTTCTCCTACTGCAATGTGGGCACAGACTTAGCCAATTACATACCATCATAAGCCTGACTGGAAGCTGAATGAAAACAACTTTTCATATAGGTATATATATGCTGCACAGTTAGTAGGACAGTATACAGCAAGAAGAAACAAGTCTTATTAAAGATAAAAAATTACTTCCTAAAAAAGTTTAGGGGTGACAACAGATTAGGGTTGAGAACAAAGGATTACTAGGTTAAACAAAAAATCCAAGTGAAGATTACGTCTTGCTTCTTAGGGAAAAGTACATTCCTCCTTTTTCTAAAGGATCCTATGCAGAGGGAGTCCTTGATAAAAAATTGACAAATATATCATTATCGCTAATTTAACTTGAACCCTGAAAGGATGTGAAGAGTCATCACAACCGTGTTTGTAAGTCTCTGTAGAAAATATGATGGTAGTAATAACATATCCAGGGAACAATGTATAAATAACAATTTGTGGGGCCAGGGACTTAGCTCAGTGGTTCCAATGTCTGCCTGGCAAACTTAAGGTCCCGAGTTTGATCACTGGTACCACATACCACAATGTCAGTGTGGTTGGCTCACACTTGTAATCCCAGTACTCAGGAGGCAGAGGCAGGAGGATTGCTGTGAGTTCAAGGCTAGCCTAGGCTACGTAGTGAGTTCAGGGCCAACCTGAACTGTAAAGCAAGACCCTGTCTCAAAAAACTAAAAACAACAACAACAAAAATTGAAAAAACAATTTGTGGGCCGGGGAGTTAGCTCAGTGGTTCCGGCACCTGTCTTGCAAGTGCAAGGACCCGGGTTCAATTCCCCGGTAACCACATAACAATACTGGGCGTGGAGACTCACGCCCAGCAGCAGCCAGTGCCACATACCACAGTGCCGGGCGTGGTGGCTCACGCCTGTAATCCCAGCACTCGGGAGGCAGAGGCAGGAGGATTGCTGAGATGTGAGTTTGAGGCTGAGCTGAGTGCCAGCCTGAACCACACAGCGAGACCTTGTCTCAAAAAAAAAAAAAAAAAAGAAAAAAAGAAAAAACAATTTGTGATGGTTACAATTTGAAGATGTATGATCACTTATTTATTCAAATATTAAATACATATATATACTTCATTAACATTTTCTTTCCAGAGCTAATTTTTAAATATAAAATATACATAATTAGTACTTGCTAGTTCTATTCCACCCTATTAATTCCTATGACAAAAGTGAGGGAAGAGCAGGCCCTCCATGCAAGTGGACTGGACACTGATCAGATAATGAGCACATATCTCCTCTCCAAATGCCTCCAGGGAAGATTTATCTGCCCAAGAAGTACAGTGCAAGAAAGAGAAATTCTAGTGCTATAAATCTCTTCTGTAACATCAGTAGGGACTGGATTTGCAAACTGACACCTATATCTCTCCTCTGTAATAACCAGGGTATACCCTGACCCCATGCAGCAACCACCACAGTTTGTGACAACATTGAGAAATCTGAATGTGGTCAAGGGAGTCCAGAAGCAAGTGAAGGTGGAGCAATGATACTAGGGCCCTGTGCAAAAGTCAGGCCTCGGCCTTTCTGATACAAGGAACTTGGTTATTCAAAATGTCAAAAACAAAAAACAAACAAACAAAAAAACCCCAAGTGTAGCAACCTGTGATCAATAGAACATTCTGCCAGAAGACACCTGATGCCACTAAAATCCTGTTTGGCCAAATGGAAATATCAGCCTAGATCAGGCTGCTGAGTCTTCTCTATAGAACACACACATAAATCTTTTGTCACAGGGTCAGAAGACCCTGGCAGGCGTAATCTCTCTAGACCAGCTGCCTAATTCCAGTGATGCCTGCATATGTACCATTCCAGAAAAATAGGCGCTTACTATTACAGGAGATACCAGAGCCTTCTTTTGAAAGAGTCCATTCTAGCACCTGACTCGGGCCTGTTGGCTGCAGTGTAAACGCTTTCACTTGGTCTCAATTTGCTGTAGTTTACTGAAAAGCATTTAAACCAGAATGATTTCCAGCTAAGAGAAAGAAATGGCAGAATTATCATTAATAAAAGGATTCATAAAAAAGGGCACATAGTGAAAGATGCAAAGATTTCCTACATCCTAACACTAATCAGTTAACTATAATGAGAAAACCAATCTAAAAATATATAAACACAGAAATACCTTTTGCAAGACATGTCCAAGGTTTATGTGAAAACACTATAATAAAACCATGCTTGGAGTCAGAAAAGGGGTTTGAAAACAGGGAGATAGGTGTTTTGCAAATGGGAAGGGGACATAAAAAGAATTAAGATGTGGTATACACATACATCAACTCCCCATGATGAATACAGCTGTATGTATACTATAAACATATACTGATATGAATACTTTTTTAAAAAAGAAAAGAAGTCTGAGTAAATTAAGACATACACCATATCCTGAATGGAAAGATCTAATATGCAAGCATAAGCTATTAAACATTACTTTATACTGAAATTATAAGTTTTTAAATCCCCAAGTAATATTAGGGAGGGGTTGGGGATATAACTCAGTGGTGCCTCACCTGCCTAGCAAGCTCAGGGCTCTGAGTTTGAGTCCCCATATCAAGAAAAATAGAGAATATTGCTGATAGGTTAACTAAAAATTTGTCAAAGCAAAGCAAACTTGTGATAATAGCTAAAAAAGGAGGATGAATGAAGGGAGGAGATTCGCTCTACCAGATCCTGAAGTGCATAATAAAACCTCAATGATTAAAATACCGTTTATTGGCACAGAATGTCAGATGGGTCAATGGACTGTAAGGGAAAATCTAGAAACAGACTTAGCCATAAACTGGAGTTCAGGACACACCTGAAGGCAGCAACTTCAGTGAGAGAAGACTAATTCCGAATGGTAAATGATGTGATAGGAAGAAGAGAACTACTTTTCATATACATCCTTTATATCACAGTTTTGTTTTGGTTTTTTTTTGAGACAGGGTCTTGCTTGGTAGTTCAGGCTGGCCCTGAGCTCAGCCTCAAATTCACATCACAGCAATCCTCCTGCCTCTGCCTCCCGAGTGCTGGATTACAGGCGTGAGTCACCACACCCGATACTGTGGTATGTGGTACTGGTTGCTGCTGGGTGTGAGTCTCCAAACCCAGTATTGTATGTGGTTAACTGGGATCGAACCCAGGCCCTTGCACTACTGAGTTAAAGACAGGTGCCGGAACCACTGAGCTAAATCTCTGGCCCTATATTACAGAATTTTTTAAAAGTAAAGAATAAAATGAGTAGGAAATGAGGCAAAAGTTATTTTAACAGGCAGAACATTCATATGCACACAGTCAAAAATTGTTTAACTATACTAGAAATATAAGAAATGCAAATTTAAAAAGGCTATCTATGCATGTTTTTGCTCTTTACTTATCAGACTGATAAAGCTCTTAAGTTATATAACATCAGTACATGAGAATATAAGGAAAAAACTATCCTGCGCAATCCAGCAATCAACACCAAAGCCCATAAACATATGTATACCATTAATTTCACATCGATAAATTTATCCTACAGAAATAATACTATTGATATTTATCTACAAGGCAGTTTCAGGAAACATTATTTAAATTAGCAAAATATTAGAAGAACCCCAAACAGTAATTTAGTTATGCAAGTAATGATATATCCACATGACATAATACTGGACATTCACTAAAAGTACTAAATTACCAGAAGTGGAGATTTAATACCATCTGAAAATGTTTATGACATCAATTGAAAAAAAGCAAGGTACAAATTACTAATGTGATTGGTTGGTAAAAATAATATATAAAGATATTGATGGATATGAACAAATGTTAGTACTGTTACACTTGTAGAACCTCTTACAGGTCATTTTTTACAACCTTTGTGCTTTTCTGAATTTTCTAGTTTTCTAAATCAAACTGTATTTTAAGAGTAATTTTTCAAATATAATTAGAAAGATAAATTTCAAAGTTCTATTGGTTTTTCTCTGACTTCCAGAATTATGGTTGACTTAATTTTTAGTACTACTTTCTGTATTTCTCAAATTTTTACAAAATTGGTTCAATTTTTTAAAAAATAAAGGAAACGGTAAATCAAGGGTATTTCCTTAGAAAACTAGACTCTGAAGGTAAGTTAAATTTCGGGGAAATAGTCCTTGAGCCCAGAGCTCGCTCCCTCCGTAGTGACACTGAATTACTCCTCCGTGGCAGGGGGCTGGTACTCTGGGGCTCTGCACTCCAGACTCCAGCACCTACTGCGTGGCATCTTAGGTGTTCAACAAAGGTCAGTTCTGTTGAGTGGAAAATGCCACTGCCACTCTGGATGTCTTTTCTTTCATCTTCCCACCAGTGCCAGGCTATTTAAGTTACTGTTGAGAATAATATCTTCATAATGGAGTTCTGATAACCTAGGGTTAACATAATTATTTAGGATCTCTAACGTGCCGCAGATAACTCTTCTGTCTGAAAACACTATGCAGAATCTAATCAATTCTGCAACATCAAAGAGAAAAAAATGCCTATGTTGGAAGTTCTTGTCCCAAGTGGTTTTTGTTTTGTTTGTTTGTTTGTTTGTTTCTGAAAGCCCTGGAAATCTTCTCACATGTTGTTTTGAAGTTAAATAAAACTGCTAATGTACATTAATAATCAGCAGAGTGATATTCTTTATAGGATTCAATCACCAAAGCTGTGAGATGACAGGAGTAGCTGTTTAACAGACCTCAGAGATCCTTAAACATTCGCACTAACATGGCAGAAGAGCCTGATGGCCTAATCTCCTCCCCTGGACTGCAGGAACAAGGCGGTTAAACTAAATAAATTGAGTCTTCCTTGTCTCTCTTCTCTTCACATGTTCCAGCCAGAAAATGAATTAAGACCTTATCGGACCAAATTTCAGAAAGAAAGAAAAATGAGGAAAGTAAAAAACAAATCCTTCAATAAGCAGCAGTTGACTGGTCATATGGAAGCAACCTAAATTATAAGCCAGTCCAGTGGAGATTTCAAATTCAGTTCTAGCATTTTTGCCTCCATGGAGTCCTATACATGTTTCAGTCTTTGCACTTAGTGTATTAACTGAAACTAACCACACATTTCTGGGGGGTGGGAGCCTTGCTAGTCTGAAATCATTTGTTACCAGGTGTGGAGCACAAGCTCTTGGGCCACAGAGGGCAGAAAATAAACATCACTGTGAGATATGGTGGCTCACGTCTGTAATCCTAGCACTTGAGTGGCTGAGGCAAGAGTTTTTTTAGTTTGAGGCCAGCCTGGACTACATAGTGAGCTCAAAGCCAGCCTGAATTACAAAGCAAGACCCTGTCTCAGAAACCAGAAAGACAGAAAGAAGGAAAGAAAAGAAAATAAACGTCTCACCCCGAAGCCACTAAAATAAATAACATGTTAACATTATGTGGTATTCTTGTAGAGATAAAAGACATAAAACCTTTACTTGAAGGGATGAATTTTAATAATAATACAAATCAATACCTAAGTGTGATGTTAGGAAAATAAATAGAAGGCTTCTTGGCAGAAACAGATCCAGTTTACAGCAAAGGTTTGAAGAAGGGACAGATCTAAGGATGCAAACAGGCAGCAGCACAGCTGCAATTCATCGTATGTAAATTCCTGAAGCACAGAGGAAGCTCTGGATTAAAACATGGTGTTATGATTCGGATCTCCAGTGTTCCCCCAAATCTCATGTTCAAAGCTGAGGCTTGGGCAGAGGGGTGGCTCACTGCTAACTTGGAAGGACACACTCTTGCCCTGGCTCCTCCTTCTTTTCCTGTTTCTGGAAACTGTGACATGAACAGTCTTTCTCCACCAGGTCCTTTCAGTATGTTGTTCTAGCCTGAAGTCTGCCAAACGTGGACTGAACCCAGTGAAATTGTGAGCCAAAATAAATCTCTCTTTCCTACCAGGTATTTTGTTCTGGCAACAGGAAAGTAACTAATACAGGTTTTGGTACCAAGAGTGGGGCTGCTGCTGTGACTGTATCTGTCCATGTGGCTCAGAAGCCCTTGGAACTTGTTTGCCAATTTGGAGAAGCAGCCTACAGGACCCCTGAGCTTAATGGATGATTCTCGCTGGAGCTCAGAAGATGATAATGGGATAGGAATGAAGCAATAAAGGCCCAGCTCATAAGGCTTCAGTCGGGAACTGAATTAGAGGCTATGTACGTCTCATTTGGGCAGATTGTCTATGTTTTACCCATGTCTGAATATCATGTGTTCTGAATTTAAAGGCGGTAAACTAATTAATCAGGTGGAGAAAATTTCAGGGCAGTCCAATGTTCAGGTTGTGGCTGAGGTGCTACTGGTTTTCAGCCAGATTTACAGTGAGAGTCAAGAGCAAACATAGGAGTGAAACATATGGAAAATCTTGCAAGTGGCCAGAAAGGAAGCACTTGTACTGTTGGAATGAAGAAGGGGGTCATTGTTAAAAATATTAGCATTCATTAAAAAGACACCAAATACTAGGTATCAGAATAGTAGGAAAGACAACTTGAAGGCATCTCTGGCATTACAAAGACCTTCCCCTTCTAAACTCCAAAGTGCAGAGAAAGCACACTTTTTCTTGAAGGTGAGTCCCAGGGCACCCTGCCTGAAGAGGACTGCTAAGGAATCGGCTCCCCAGGACTCATTTAGCCATATTCAGCCACCCGGAATTCAGAGGCCAGTGCAGCCATGGTCCAAGGAGGCCAGGCTACCACTCAAATTGCTGGCAGACTTTAGTGTCATTCACATGGTACTAGTTCTTCAGGCATACAGAATGTAAGAATTGCTAAGTCATACACGCTTTTACCTAGATTTCAGCGAAAGGCCAGGAAATGTGCTCCTGACAGAGCACTGGATGAAGCTGTGAGAGAGAAGCCAAAGGTATAGTAGAGACCCCTTGGAGACACCAGCACTATGAATCATGGGCTGAGGAACGCCATGGGTGGTTAGCATTTAGCCCAAGAGAGAGGCTACCTGGGCTGTGAGCAGCAAAGCCAGAAGGGAGGGCTGCCCCAGCTCTTTGGAGTTCACATTTTGTCACGATTAGCCCCAGGTGCTGGACATGGAGCTATGGGATTTAATGTGGCCCTCCCTGCTAGATTTCAGTCTTGTTTTGGTCTCATTTGTTTCTATCCTTCTATTTTCTCTGTTTAGGAAAGGGAATGTTTGCCCTCTATCACTCTATGAAGTACCTAATTTTCTTTTTGATGTGTTTTAGGGGCCCACAGCTAAGTTTGCCTTCAATCTCAGAGAATATGTTGGATTTTCACTTTTCATCAATGGTGAAACTATTAACTTTGGTAATTCTTAGAGCTGAACTAAATTCATTTTACATAATGACATAGACATGAACCTTTTGGGGGCCACAGGTAGAATGTTAGTGTTGGACACACTGAAAGTCTCATGGCTGGAGAAGGTGGGTTACTGGGAGTGTGATGTGGAAGGATGTGTTCCTAGCTTCTCCTTTTTCTGTTTTCTGGCCACCCTGGTGTGAGCAGCTTCCCCTACCCAGGCCTTTCCTCACGTACTGCTGCCCTGGAAACTGTCCACAGCACATAGGACACACGGAAACAAACTTCTACTCCTCTGTACTGCAGGTGCCAGTGACAGGAGAGTGGCTAACACACTTGGTCAGTCCCAATCCCAGAGCAACGGAAAGGGAAGAAGGTACGAGAAGCGCATGTGCAGTGAGGCACACTCAACATCAGACACAACCTCTCATACATATGAAGTTCCATGGTGGAAAAATGTCTGCCCTCTCCCAAGGTCCTCTCTGCCTGGTAAGGTCTGGCCTGTTTTTTTTTTTTTTTTTTTTTTTAAGGTTTTTTGAGACAGGGTCTCGCTTTGTGGTTTAGGCTGGCCCTCAGCTCAGCCTCCAACTCACATCACAATCCTCCTGCCTCTGCCTCCCGAGTGCTGGGATTATAGGCGTGAGCCACCACGCCCGGCACTGTGGTATGTGGTACTGGTTGCTGCTGGGTGTGGGTCTCCACGCCCAGTATTGTTATGTGGTTACCAGGGAATCGAACCCGGGCCCTTGCACTTGCAAGACAGGCGCCGGAACCACTGAGCTAACTCCCCGGCCCTGGCCTGTTTTTTTTGACAGGCAAAACATAAGTATCATTCAGATCCTGACTTTCAAAGAGGGTTTACAGGAAACAACCACGTGTATTTATAGAGCCATCACTCCATGTTATCTCCTCATTTGTGGGGGCGCAGAGAGAGCCACTTGGCTCGGATGAGTAGCCCGCATTTCCAGGTGATGGGAGCTGAGACCAGATGAGCCCGTTCAGGGGCTCTCCGCCCCCACTGCACATGACAATCACCTGGGGAGCTTTCCACCGCCATCTCAACAAAAACCAATTAAATCACAATTGCTAAAGGGAAGGTATGTGTATGTTTTTGAAGCCTCACAAAGAATTATCATTAATTGTTTTTCAGTAGAGTAAAAGCAAGGTTTTTTTTTAAGTCTTTGGTAGGGATAGAAAATTTGCATGAAAATATTACATGGAGAGGGGCTGGTTTTAGGTACAGAAGATTAGCATAATTATTGAGGGTGGTGATGGATATAGCATATTTGATTATTTAGTTTACTTGAATATATATGAAATTTTCTATAATAAAACTATTTTACAAAATCAGTAGAAATACATATCTTTTCTCACATCTCCAAAATTCACAAGTATTTAACATAAAATATTTTAAAAATACATCTTAATAAAAACTTTGTAAGCAATTCTAATAAGCATGGTTCCACTAGGAACTACTGCCTACATAACTAAAAGGGGGGGGGCAACTTGATTTGGAAAACAAAGATTGAAATAAGCAGCAAAAGGCAGTCAGGTAAAAGCAACTCAACTCAGTCTTACGGCAGGCAGGCAGGCAGGCAGCAGCAGCCGGTTTCAGGGGCCACTGCCACATTTCTGCCGCAGTCACATTTGCCTGACGTTTGAGAGTCCTCACTCAGAAGTGACTGTAAGTAGGCATGTGAGTGCGCACACACTCGTGTGTATATATGACTTAAGATGTGAGTGCATGCATTTGGTACATGTAATTCTTCTTTATTTTTTTGGTATGAAGGATCAAACTCAGGACCTTGTGCTTTCAAGGTAGGTACCAGAACCAGAAAGCTAAAGCTCAAGCCCTGTAATTCTTTAAAAACACTATTTGTGTTTCGACATTTCCTATGATCTAACATGTTTTAGGCTGTGCAAGAGTCACACAAAAACATGGCTCATGAGCGCTTGGGGGTGAGGAGTAGGGGGTTGGTCTTCAGGCCTGGAATGCTCCTCATCCACATAAGTAATTTAGGGACGATGCTGCTTAAGAAGACCCTGGAGAACTTGGTTTTCTCAGTACTGGGGATTAAACCTAGGACTTCTCACAAGCTAAGCAAGAGCTCTAGCACTGAGCCCCATCCCTAGCCCTTTCTAAAAATTTTATTTTGAGACTGGGTCTCTCTAAGTTGGCAAGGCTGGCTTTGGACATCCTGCTTCAGCCTCCCCCAGAAGCTGGGATTTTGGGTGTGTGCTCACATGCTGGCCTCAGTAAATTCTTTTTTTTTTTTTTTAGGTTTTTTTGAGATCGGGTCTCACTTTGTGGTTCAGGCTGGCCCTGAGCTCAGCCTCAAACTCACATCACAGCAATCCTGCTGCCTCCGCCTCCCGAGTGCTGGGATTACAGGCATGAGCCACCACGCCCGGCACTGTGGTATGTGGTACTGGTTGCTGCTGGGCGTGAGTCTCCACACCCAGTATGGTATGTGGTTGCCGGGAATTGAACCCGGGGCCTTGCGCTTGCAAGACAGGCACTGGAACCACTGAGCTAACTCCCTGGCCCCCTGAGTAAATTCTTAAATCAGGTGTGACCAGCGGGAAGAATGAATAAAACAACCAAGAACTTAATGACTTGAAAATGCATCAGAACACCCCACATATAATCCCGAAACTCCCAACTCACCTATTCTTCTCCATTTCATTGTGAGTTGATCTGGAAAAGGGAAGAGTAAGAAAATAAGATTATTCTTGTGCTCGAGGACTATTTCAACATCTACACAATTTTTAACTCTTTCTTTCTGAAGTTGGTAGGTGAGAAGGCAGAGAAAGGTCGGGGAAACTCACTGGGCTCTACTACAGAAATTAGTCTGTTTGGAAAACTAGATAAATGTAAATATCTAGACTAGAGCTTAAGGTGCAGGACACACTAAAAGGCATGCATTCCCTAGAGGAAAAATAATCTTGTTTTTAAAAAGGACATAAAAGGGTCTATTTATACAAAGAGAAAAACAACTACACAATGCAGTGAGAATTGGGGTTATATAATACCACAGAGCTTTCTTTAAGAGTAAAACAGGGACAGTGGTATCTCAACCCCATCCCTGAGGTTTTTTTCTAGGGGTAACATGCACCAAAATGTTATGTTAAGTTGCTTGAATATAGAATACCAATTTAAATAGTAAAATTACTCTTTCTAAATCTCTTATCTCCCTGAATTACCTATCTTATCACAAGTCCTAAAAGACGCTACTGGTGAATAGCTACCACCTAAATTTAGGAAGAGTTTTTTAACACAAAAACAATAGGCCAGCTAATGCATGTCACTGATTGGTACCACTCAGGAAATCAAAAAATTTTTTAACCATCCCGTCCTTGGTTGATCCCTTTATAAAATGGGAATAAACATGACTGCCAATAATCTACTGTACAAGTGTGGATCAGAGAGGCAGCAACTGTGGAAATGATTAAAGAGCATGGATGAAGGGTGTGGTAGATATGAAATTATATTACTACTGTGTTTACAGCTGACTTTGAAAATAAAGTCTGGCCCAGCACTGTGTAGACAAGCTTTCACAGTGGCACAAGCCAGTCAGGGTACCCCCTTCCTCACGTACCGCCTGCCTAACCAGTTACGAACTGAAGGAACCTGCCAATCCAGTAAAAAGGCTGAATCTTGACATTTCTCATGGAGATTCTCTGCCATGTAAGCAGCTGAGGAGTTCACTCCCTGGCTCAGATCATGAAGTCTGCAGGGACACAATCAGTACTTTACTAGGCCGAGACAAAGTCTCACAGCCGCTGTGGAGGAACACTGCACTGAGCATGCTCAGCCTCTCATGTCAGGGCGGCATCCCCGAGTTCACTCACACCAGAGATGAGTGATGGGAGTGTAAGGCTGTGTGTGGGCAGAAGTTTGTCCTAAAAGAGGAAATTTCTAGCCCAGCACTAAAACTTCTCTTTTATTAGGCCTTTGGAAGATCAATTTTTAATTCATGTGGAAAAACAAATACGAAAATAATGACAGTATGTTCAGTTTTAGAATATGAGTTTTCTAGACAAATCATACGTGGACCTCAAAATAGGTTAACTTAAGTTTTCTGGGCTGGGGATTTAGCTCAGTGATTCTGGCACCTGCCTCACAAGTGCAAATCCTGAGTTGAGTCCCTGGTACAAAAAAAAAAAGTTTTCTAATCATTTGCTTGGTTATCTCTTAGCCCTCTAGTCACATTTTTCTTCAGGTTTACTTCCTTTAATGGCCAGCCGGACAACATAGTTACAGGAATCCGGGCTGTGCTGTAAACCTTTGGCTTTAAAACACGTGGCATTTTACTTTTAACTGGGATAATAAGTTCAAAGTCTGACAGCTTTTAAAATAGATGAAAACATATATTATCTGGTCAGTATTATCTGTTTAACAACAGACCCAGACTACCCCCAAGGGTAGAGGAAGGAGGGAATATAGGAACATACAGAGTACTCTTACCAAAATTTCTCGATTCTTTCAAGAGGTATAGATAAACAGACTGATACATTAAATAAAATTCTGAATCTCCAGGGTCAACTTTTTAACTGGGATAATAAGTTCAAAGTCTGACAGCTTTTAAAATAGATGAAAACATATATTATCTGGTCGGTATTATCTGTTTAACAACAGACCCAGACTACCCCCGAGGGTAGAGGAAGGAGGGAATATAGGAGCATACAGAGTACTCTTACCAAAATTTCTCGATTCTTTCAAGAGGTATAGATAAACAGACTGATACATTAAATAAAATTCTGAATCTCCAGGGTCAACTTTTTAACAAATTCCCTAGGAAAGCTACTCTCTCTAAACTTTAGAGTTTCAAAAACTAATTTGATTACTTGCCTGTGTTAAACACATGGTCTTTTTAAAGAGGTATTTCTACCTAACTTTACTGTGTGTGTTTAATTTGCTAAAATAGAGTAAGTCGTTAAGAGGAAACAGGACTTTCAAGCATAATTAAGTCACAGATTTCCTGTCACCTCTATTTATGGATAAGCATCTATATTTTTTAACTAAAGTACTATAAGAATATATAGATACCTGTGCCAAAACTATTTTTCACATGATTCTTGAAGATTTGATAACTCTGGAATCATTGATAAAGGGCAAATTTTGCCATTTAAAAATGTATTCTGATAAAAAAGCAACTAAGTTAAAGTATAGTGTATCTAAGAAATGGCAAAAGTCCTTGGCTCAAAAAGACTTCTCCTATGAGGTTAGCTATGTAGATTCAATCTTATAAAAGAACTTGGTGGCAAGTCCTGAACTTCCTCTTTCACAAGAGTGACAAAACCTACTTTATTAATGTAACAAACACTAGCGCTGGACAGGACGGTGTGTGCCTGGAGTCCCAGCTACTCGGGAGGCTAAGGCTGGAGGATCACTTGAGCCCAGGAGCCCGGGCCAACCTGGGCCATGCAGCAAGACCTCATCTCTTAAAGAAACAAAAACCAAAAGCAAAGCTCTCAATTTCAATTCTCAATAATTACTAACTGATTTAAAAAAAAAAATCAGTAAGTAAGAAAGAAAGTTTCCAGTAGTTCTTTGGGTGATTCCAAACAATCAATATTCGCAGTTTCATTTGTTCTTGTTGATTTTTTTATTAGCAGTTGTTAAATTGCATTTCATTCCCAAGAGGTTTACTATAATGGTTAAATCTCTTTTTTTCCTGTCCAAAGAAAAGTACTCCCTCAGATTCTATAAGAAAAGAGCACAGCATTTCAACCCACATGAACAGTAATAAACTGTTATCCAAGAGTTCTATAAACCAGCAGCAGTGTGGCCTTCCCTATAAGGCTGACTCAAACCCAGCAGTCAAGCTGTTTCCTTCTGAGTCTGCTTACCCCTCAGGTAAGGGACGTTCCAAACTGGGTCATGAAGGAAGTGACCACACTTAAAACTACCCAGTCTTGCTGTGTGTGGTGGCCCAAACCTGTAAGCCCAGCACTCCGGAAGCTAGGGCAGGAGGATTGCTGTGGGTTCTAAGCCAGTTTAGAATTCACACAGTGAATTCAACATCAGCCAAAACTACATAGTGAGACCCTGTCTCAAAACTACAACAAAACCCCCAGAAAAACCAAAAAAACCCTCACCTGTTCTTGCTTCATATTTAATTAATACCATCTCTAGACTTTAGTCTTCGTTTCTTTGAAATACTTACATGACTTAATGTATTTCATTAATTTATTACTAGTATTTATTATTAGATAGCCTCTGACTATACACAGAAAGCAAACCAAACTCATTAACTGAAAGGTAGAACTTTTCTAAAAATGAAGACTTATGGCCACTTTTCAAGAATAATGCTGGTTATTAAAGAGAAGATAAAGAACTCATTTCTTGGTTTGAAATTCTCACCTTCATTGTTTTCTTTTCTAATCATCTTTTTTGGGACTAAGCCACTTTTTTCAAGAACATCTCCTTTTTCATCCCTTATTATTGAATATCCTCCCACAACCCTCTTGTGAATCTCAGAAAAAATAAATTACGATATTTTAGCCTCAAGGTATCTAACAACTTCAAATCAGAAGTGTCCAATATATTTGCGGACTTAGGTTCTTCCAGAAAAATAAACTGAAAGGCCTCAAAAGTTTTTCAAACAAATTTTAAAAATTAATACTATAACAAAATGCACCAATGCATACTTTTTGTGATGCCTTTTCATAATACAAGTAAATATTAACATCCTCCTTCAAAGAACTACTGGCTACTGCCTTCAGGTTATGCTAAGATGAGAGGACAAGGAAAATCCACCAGGTAATTACCAGGTTCGTCCTCCATGTGCCTTCTTAGTCAAGAGCGTGTCACAAGTGTGCTGCTCACATCCTGTGATTCCACCAACATTAAGGACCATGGGGTGAACCAAGGACAGAAGACACAAGAACAAATGAGTTTTAGGCTTAAGTGGGAACAGCCTAGTGTTGAGGGGTCTGTATTAAGCCCCAGAGCTATGCACACAGTTACCTGCAGGGAGCTGCGCCTCAGAGTGAGGAAGCAATGAGAACTCTACACGAGGGACAAAAATGTCAATGAATTTGATTTACTGACAGGAAAGGTATAATTGAATGAACCTAATAAAACATATTTCCTAGCTAACTAATATTTTAAGGGCAAAGAAGGGTAAAAAGGGGGGAATAACTGATAGAAATATTTATATGTTCCAGAAACCATGCTAATGATTTTAATATGTGATTTCACTGACCATTAACCAAATACTTTCCAGTAAGATTGACAGCTCTTAAGAACGCAAGGCAGGGCGAGCACAGTAGCACAGGCCTGTAATCTCAGCACTGGGGAGTCTGAGGCAGGATTATTGGCATGAGTTTGAGGCCAGCCTGGGTTACATAGCAAGAACCTCTCTCAAACAAACAAACAAATGAAACAACCAAATTAAAAAACCCCATAAACATAGAAACAAAGAATGTAAAGGAATCTCTGAGGTAAAATGAAATATCACAACATATTAATATTTTAATATTATATAATCTTCCATCACTAGAAAGATAGGCTTTAACCTCATTTCTTCTGCCATTGTAAACAGATGGAAAAAATCAGAAAAAATAATGCATTTAAATTTTAAATATAAAATTCTGCCAATTTTCACCATAAAAAATAAAGTGAATAATGTCCAGTATTTTGAACTTATAGAAAATTTACTATGAATCTACAGCTTTTAAACACAAAATATTGTCACTGTCCTTAATCTCACTTGAAGCTTTCATAGATTTTTAACTCACCAGTGAAGAAATGTAAAGTTAGATTTTTTTAAAAAGTTCATAAAGAAATGTAAAGCATTTCTATTTTTCTTTTCTTTTCTGTCCCTTCGACTTATACAAAGGGGCTGCTTCCTCCATCGGCTTAAGACCATGTGTACATTAGTGAATCATGATCGTCACTTAATGTATTTACAGGGACATAATCACAAGAGGCCAACTTACATTCGGCTGTCTGTGTCACCTACAGTGTCATCTAAACGAGCAAGAGAAATATTTACCAAATTACCTGCTACTGCTGTTATTCTTCTTGGATTTGTTCCTCCGTTTTAAGGCATCTCTGTCCTTGTTATTGTATGGTAACATGGAGGCATAACCATGTTCAGCTTCTAG
Organism: Petromus typicus; assembly: GCA_004026965.1. Taxonomy (NCBI): domain Eukaryota; kingdom Metazoa; phylum Chordata; class Mammalia; order Rodentia; family Petromuridae; genus Petromus; species Petromus typicus. Next base: position 28,720 of record PVIR01006824.1, read on the forward strand.
AAAACCGGAGGATCCAGTTAATGAATGAGCCCAGATCATTTCATACTCTCTCCCCTTTCACAGGACAGTATTTCCTTTTTCATTTATTTATTTATTTATCTTTGAAAGAACACTGTGAAAATAACTAAACAGAGCAAGGTGGAATTCTGAGAACAATATATATTTTTAAGAAATTGTGTGAAATCCCCCAGCTCCGGGCAGGTGTAAAGAAGATTCCAGCTGCTCATTGTTGAGAAGGATACAGCAAGTGGCTAAGCTCGCCGAGCCCAGGTTTCCCATTGGTAACGTCCAGCAGGTTGGTGCGGGTTAAACGGGACCAGCCTCAGGCGAAGGTGCGGGACAGAACCGCGGGTCGGGCGAGGAGAGGCACTGATCCTCGGCCCGGGGGACGGGCGCTGGCCGCTGGGGAGCTGCGGGCACCCGCGCAGGTGAGGAGAGCCGGAGGGGACCGGCTGCGAGCGCCCGGCACCCACTCGGAGGGGGTGGGGAACGGAGCAGGACCCCGCAGCCACTGCTCACCCCGCTCACCGCTGTGGGCACGCCGGTCTCCCCTTCAGAGCGCGCGTGGGGACAGCGGAGGGGTTGGGAGCCTCGCGGTCGCGCTCTAGGTGTCTCCAACCACCCCCGGAGAGGCTGGGCGTCCCGATCCCCGGCCCAGCCCTCCAGGACCCCCAGCCCGGGTCAGACCCTCTCCATGCCCGTGCACCTCTCTCTCGCCGCTCCAGATAGTCGGCCGCCTCCAGCAGCATCTGGATGTTCATCCGAACCGCCGTCGCCATTCTGCACGGGGGCCGGAGCCACGGGACCAACCCCCACTGCCCACGGGCTCACAGCCGCGGCCGCCTGACACCCGCGCCTCGGGGTGGACCCCGTTTGAGTTGGGCTGAGGGAACCTCTCAGGCAACCTCGCTCGGCGGGAGGGGGAGGGGTCAGTGAGCTGGGCACCGCCGACACCGTGACAGAACCCAGGCAGAGCCGCCGCCACCGCCGCGGAGTGTTTATCCCCGACTCACCATCCCCCCGCCCCCAGCCCCTTCCCTTGACAGGCCCACTTCGGCTGCTTTCCTCATTGGTACCTGAAAGAATGCCCCACCCCTGGCCTTGTGCGATTGGTAGGAGAGCCACAGCTCCGCCCCCCCAAAGTCCGCTCCTTTCACCGGTTGGCCGCGCTTGACAAGGCCTGGGCTCCTCCTCCTTTTTCCAATTGGTGACAGGATTCGCAACTCCCCTCGTGCTCCTTCCCTGTTTTCCATTGGTTCTATATGGCCAGCCTCTTTGCTTTGTTAGTATTGGCCAAGAGCTGTAGAAAGCAAGCCACTTCGCCTACCTCTTATTGGTGGACTCCTCGAAAAACTCCCCGCTGCAATGATATCACCTTTCTGCAGGCTCCAGGGCCTCAGAGTGGCTGGTGGTCAGCAGCCCAGTTTCTCCTCCTGAAGTTCAGCAGTGGATAGTGGGGCCTACAGGGCGCTGGGCGGTGCTGATTCACCGGCCAGCCGCGGAGCAGGGTTCCCCTCGGCCCCTCCCGGCCTGCCTCAGACCTGTTGTGACCCTGTCTCCTGGGAAAACTTAGGGGACGTGCCAAGTGTTGCTCAAGTGGAAGGGTGGCACCTCGCGTCTCTGGGCGCTGTGCTCAGCTCTGGTTCGGAGCCGCAGCCCAGGAGGCTCCGCGCTTCTTGGACTTCGGCAGTCACCGGCTCCGCCAGTCCTCCTGGAGGGAGCGCTGTGCGTGCAGCCCAGCGAGCGGGCGGTGGGCCAAGGGCGCCACGTGGCTGTGGGACTGGAGGAGGAAAGCACGACCCTGTGAAATGCTCATCGCCCGGTGTGAAAGCACTGTAATCGGGCTGCAGGATACGGCGTTCAGTTCTCTCCAAGGAACTATACACAGTCCGCACCGGGAAGTGATGGCAAATGGGTTTTAAAAGCTCAGAAATTTCCAGTATCTGTAGAATAACTTTGGACCCTAAGATTCTGAGGACCCTTCCCTTCCTACCAGATGAATATATTCAAAGAATGCCTCCCTTTCCACGACAACTGCAAATGAGGTGTGTATGGGGGGTAGTAATATAAATGCTTACTAGAATATTATGTGGACAAAATAAAGTTTGAAGGTTTCCCCAAAAAGTTTGAATAAAAAATAATTTTTAAAAATGAAAACTCTGGAGAACAAGGTTACATTAACATACTATCTCCAATTTAAAAGTAGAATTAAAGCTATTGGTAAGTCAAGAGACTCCTAAATCAAAATGAGTAAAGTAGGACTGTATTTTTTTTTTGAAGAATCTGTTACCAGTATATATTACAGTAACTGTTTACAATCAGGTATTTTCGTGTATTATTTCTAATCCTCCATATAAACCCCATAAAGTAGGTAGCACTAATTACCTATACTTTGCACAAAAAGAAACAGGCCCAGAGAGGCCACGTGACTCTTTGTCCTCCATTTAGTCGCGGAGATGGGAATTAAACCCAAGTCTATCTCACCCAGAGCTCAAGCTACCAATCATCACATTGGCAGTTATACTACAAACATGGCAGATAAACAGACTGCAAGACTGAATCCCCAAACACTAACATTCAAACTCTGGGTAAGAAGGACAAATACGAAGATGCAACTATGGTAGGAAAGGGTCTTCAGGCCAGGTATAGTAGCGCATGCCTATAATTCTAGCATTCTGGGAGGCTGGGACAGAAGGATTCTAGCTTTAAGTCCAGCCTGGACAACTTAGCAAGATCTGGTCTCAAAATAAAAAAGGCTGGGGATATAATTCAGTACAAAGGCCATCCTTAGTACAAACAAACAAACAAAAGTATCTTAATGATTCACAGATCCAATAACACTAAAATTTTGGAACAGAGTAGAATAAACATGCAGTAAACGGTTCTTAACATATAGGAAACACATTTTCAATTGTTAACTGGATCTAAAAGCTGGTTCTGTATATTACATCATAGTTAAATGCTTTTTTTCAACAATGAACAACTAGTTAAGTAGTTCCAGCCCCTGCCTTACAAGACCATAGGTCACAAGCTCGATTCCGAGCACAAACAATAGCTGAAAATGAGAATGGGGGAAGAGACAAGTTTTAATTTTTAAACTGTATGTTATTTAAAAAATACATTTGAAAATCAGTGAAACATATGGAATTCTATTAAAGAATCTAAACTGATTCTAAAATTTTTTTGATTTCATCATTTTAATATTTTCTCGTTTTGTTATGAACACAGCATTGCCTTTTATATTCTAACTTTTTATTTAACTCAATCTTATTCAGTATTTTCCTTCCTGTATAATCATCTGATTGAAAATCACACTTATATTTTCAAAAGGGGAAGGTATGTGGGAGTTTGAAATGAGTTAGAGATAACAAACACCAACATATCTAGCTTATATTTCAAACAAAAATACTAAGTTATATAAACATCAGAGAGTAAGATAAAGTAGTTTGCTTCCCTGGTCTTAGAAGAAGAAATAATCAACAAGCTAGCAACATGAGGAGGGGTTAGTATCATGAACTTCAAAGAGTATTTGGTGCCACCTACTGGAAGCAATGGAGTAAGTAGAAAACAAAGGATTTGGGGAGATTTTTTTTCTCCCCTAGAAAATATACAATGACCAGTTGATTAAGAAAATTAGAACTGCAAGACTTCAGGGTTTTTTTTTTTAATCTTTTTTCTTGGCGGGGGGGGGGGGTAGGTATCAAATCAGGACCTTGGGCTTGTGAGGTAGATGTGACAGCCCAGGGCTAAATCCCTGGCTTCAGTTTTCTTTAATGACTCCTAATCCTCAATGCTTTTAGGGCATTATGTAAGCATGAATTGCCCAGCCTTGCCTTCTAAAAAGCTGTAAATTCTAGAATGTTTGAACCTCAATTTTATGACCAGAATGTTATTATTTATGCATAAATAATAGCATAACATGAGATAAAAACATCTTTTAGAATACATCAAGACAAAACAAATAGTATTGAAAAGTAAATTGAAAAATGGGGAAAAAATTGAAACACGGGAAAATATAGACATTAAATATTAATCAGAAAATCTTTACTGAGTGTTGGGAAGCTAAGACTCAGTCTCTGTTCAGGGTTATCCTCTTGATAGTACTTAAAAGATAGCACTTAAAAGCTTACTTCCAGTGCTGAGCAGCAGGCTCTGGACACATTATAGAAGTGGCTTTAGTACTTTTTTTTTTTTTTTTTTGTGG
>PVIR01006824.1:33023-63835 GCA_004026965.1 Petromus typicus
CAATCCTCCTGCCTCTGCCTCCCGAGTGCTGGGATTACAGGCGTGAGCCACCACGCCCGGCACTGTGGTATGTGGTACTGGTTGCTGCTGGGTGTGGGTCTCCACACCCAGTATTGTTATGTGGTTACCGGGGAATCGAACCTGGGTCCTTGCGCTTGCAAGACAGGCGCCGGAACCACTGAGCTAACTCCCCGGCCCACTTTCCCAAACTCTTGATTGCAAATCTTAAATCACTCCACAAATACTTATGACTTTTAAAATGTGGCAATAAATAAACTGGCCCAGAAAAATCTCCAAGGCACTAACAAGTTGTAAGATGATCTCTATCTACTGTATTTTTAAAAGGCCTAAACTAGTGAGGCATGGTTGCACATGCCTGTAATTCTAGGCAGGATCACAGGTTTGAGGCCAGCCTGAGCAACTTAGTGAGACTGTTTCAAAATAAAAAATAAGGTCAAGGGCCGAGGATGTAGTTTGGTGCTAGAGTAATTTGTAGTTTGCATAAGCCCCTGCATTCAATCTCTAACACTGTGAAAGAGAAAGAAAGAAAAGGTCTAACGTACATATTTTCCGTATTTCCTACTCTGTGGCCGCATACGTACACTACATGCGCAGAATAAGGAAAGATACATGCAAAGGGTCAGAAATAAGGAAGAAGAAATAGGGTTGCAGCTATGATAAGAAAAAAAAATTAGTTTGCTCTACTGTTTTAAATTTTTTACCAAAAGGGTATCTATCCATTTATTGTGTGGGTAATACAGGTTAAAATAAAATTGAAAAGTTGTTAATAAAATCATACAGTGATCTGGCTTCTGCAAGGATTACTGAACAAGAATCTCTAGTACCTTCAGGTAAGAGAACATGACGAATTCATGATTTTCTTTTTTCTTTTTAATTGAGACAGGGTCTCGCTTTGTGGTTCAGGCTGGCTCTGAGCTCAGCCTCCAACTCACATCACAGCAATCCTCCTGCCTCTGCCTCCTGAGTGCTGGGATTACAGGTGTGAGCCACCACGCCTGGCACTGTGGTATGTGGTACTGGTTGCTGCTGGGTGTGAGTCTCCCCACCCAGTATTGCATGTGGTTACTGGGGGATCGAACCTGGGCCCTTGTGCTTGCAAGACAGGCGCCAGAACCACTGAGCTAAATCCCTGGCCCCCAAATTCATGATTTTAAGTAACTTTTTCGGACTAGAACAGTAACATACATCAAAGAAAAGGATAATGGAGAATATAATTATCTCTCAACCCAAAAAACTATACATTTACCCTCAAGTGAAATCTTACTGAACAGGTAATTTTCTGTACTTACACTGCACATTGTAGCTATTTTCCCATATCATTGTTCGTTAAATATGCTTGACTATTAAAATAGCATTCTATAATACAAATGTTCTTTAATTTTACTTTCTTTTCAGTACTGAGGATTGAACCTAGTCTTCATACTGAGGTCCATGTAAGTAAACAGAAGCTAGGGCAGAACAGGACGATACAGTGTACTTATCTCTGAACAAAAGACAAACATGTATGTTTTAGAGCATATCTCTGAATGGACACACAACGTACCATTAGATATTCTTTATATTACCTAAATTGTATTCTACGTATTTATGGTAGATCTCCCCCAAAATAAAATTTAAAATCTAACCAGAGCCTCAAATACCAGCAAGACATGAAACAGAATAAGGGATGGTTATTATCTTCAATAAAGAAAGAGCTTCCTCCAAATGGAAAAAAGAAAATTTGCCAAAAGACAACAGATTCAAGATTTGGAATTAGCAAAAGAAAGACACATAGTTGATACATTTAAAAAAATTTGTCCTTTTTAGATGCTAAACAAGTCAATCTGCAAATATTATTTTATCCATCACACAGAAAACTCAAAAAATTGCACCAGCTATTTGTACATGTTTATAAGTTGGGAATGCTATATTTACCAGTGAGAGTTGATTTTTATCTTCTGGTTCTACATACCAAAACCTTAAAACATGTGTAACATGCCCATTTATTCTCACCCAGTATTGACACATCTAATAACTGAGGCTGAGGAAATAAGGGATGGAATACAAAAGTGTAGATGCAATGGAGATCATAGTCTTGGTCCTAATTATAATTCTAAGTCATGGGAGACATGTTCACTAATAAATAGCTACTACTCAGTATGAAAGTATAATAAGCAGGGAAGTATGAGTATAAACATAATAAGTATACAGTATAGCAGTAAAATAAGCAGCTACTACTCAGTTTGCAAAGAATGTTTTAAAAAATGATTGCAGCATATGTGGGGAAAAAGATTAGAGAAAGAGAACTTTATAAACATTTTTATCTCCATAAGAAGTCTGGAAACACATATACCAAAAGTTAATATTAATTATTTCTGGGAATAGAAAATAGATAGCTTTTCCTTTAATTTTTGGTTTCTCTCAAGTATTTTTAAAATTATAAACATGGATTCCTTTTATAACTGGAGAAAACAACAAATGCTATTTGGGGAAAAAGAGTCACAAAAATCCAAAGCTACACTTTTTCATTCACCAATTTTTAAATGGCTAAGAATCAAAGTTGTCTAAATTTGTGTATGAAAGAATAGTCTTTTATCAAGTAATAAAAATATTTATCAGATATAAAATGGGTAGAGATATTACTTTATTGGAGAAACTCATATCCAAATTACTTCCATGTTTTTTTAAAAAAGTTCTAACAACCATCAAAGAACAAAACATATCCAGCTTCCACAGGGGTAAGAACAAACAAAATGGGGCTGATGACTGCCTCAAATGTTATTTCCTTTGAAACAAAAAAAAGTATTTAAGCTATCTTCTTTAGAGCAAAGGTAAGTGAACTACATACATCATAAATAAGACTTTCTTACTTTACAAGGAGGAAAAACTGAGATCCTGTTTTTGATGCATATTAAATACAAAATACAAAATCCACTCTCTGACAGATGGGGGGAGAATCATTCTTCAACATTTCAATGCTCATGCAATAAAATCCAAAGGTCTGTTGAATCCACCTTTCCTATTCATGTACTGCCTATGATGAGAAGAAAAAAATGTTTATTTTTTTAAAATCTGGAATATACATATATAAACATACCCCAAGGTCTAAAATAAAATTGTCTTTAAAATGCGAAGGTTTAGTGTAGAAACTATTCAAGGCTATTTAATGCACCTTAGGAAAAAATTCTTTTCCATTTTGCTTTTTTAAAAAATTTCTGGACAGACTCTTACCTTGTAGTTCAAGTTGGCTTTGAATTATGTAGCCCTAGGTAGCCTTGAACTCACAGCAATCACACAGCAAGCTCAGTTTCCTGAGCTCTGGTATGACAGGCCTAGACCATCAGAACTAGCTTTTTAGTTTTTTTCTTTTTGTGTTGGGGTTAGAACCCATGACAGATGCAACTGTTCTATTATTGAGTTACACCTATAGCTCATACTTTAATTCAAAGTCTTTTGTATTTCTTTAAACGCCAAGCTGCAGTATGGAAGTGTACTTTCAAAATTATTTGGGAATATTCTATAGACTTAAAAAAAAAAAAAACAAAAAAAACTGAGCCAGGGTAATGGCACACACCTATGATCTCAATTATGTGCAGGCCAAGGCAAGAGAATTGGAAGTTCAAGGCCAGCCTGGAAAACATAGCAAGATTGTCTCAAAACTTGAAAATAATAATAATAAAAAAAGAGCTGAGGGAATAGCTCAGTGGTAGAGTGCTTAGTATTTTGGGCCAGCGCTCAATCTCCACTATCCTCCTTCATTCCCTCCACACATCAAAAAAAAGTTGAAATTCCATACTTACTTAGGTAACACTAAACACCTAGTTTAAAGAAATATAGCAAAAGAGGTAATCACCAAGCAACTTCAAGTACACTGTAATGGGTCTCCCCACAAGACTTTACCTGAAGGTAATTTTATAAGACTGTTCACACTGATTCTAGCATCTTAGCCACAGTGTCAGATTAATTTTCATAATCTAAATTAATTGGAATATCCCTCTTTTATCACATATAAAGATGGAGAGAGGGTAATGTTTGAATGTGTCTTGACTTTTGATTCATTTTCAATGAAATTCCAGTAAATTTTTATCCCATCTTTAAATACAAATAATATACAGTTAAAACTAACAGAATATATTTACACTTGAAATCCTTAAATAATCAATATAAGTAGTTCAGAAGGAATTAATTTTAACCTATAATTATATTGAAATCAAACTCCAAACACTTAAGGTTTGATTTTTGGGAAAGAATTTACTATCCTTAGCCCTAAAACACTTAAACTACTTTATCTATAGTAACTATTTGGTCCATGTAAAATGGAAAACAACTTTAACATACCAAAATATGGCAGATACTTCATTAAAAACAAGGGAAAGTATGGAAAACTTCTATATTTCCTAAACAAACATGAACACCCACTAAAAATGTTTTTTCCCCAAGTATGAAATTGTTTTTAATAGTTCAAACATAATGGGAACTTATGTGTACCTGTACTTCCTCTTCTGAGAAACATTTATGGCATAGGCATTCACAGAGCCATCTACCTTCTTCCCCTGGAGAAAAACAATAAACAAAAAAATAGGAAGGACACATTAAATGTCTAAACAGAAGAGGCATATCACATTGACACAATTAAATGGCAAAATCCAGCAAATAGAACAGTTCAATAAGAGAATTTAATTCTGATAGTGCATGAACTTTCAATATAACAATTTTGCTCACATTTCTACAGTCACACAAAAACAAATACTCAAGGGGCCAGGGATTTAGCTCAGTGGTTCCGGTGCCTGTCTTGCAAACCCAAGGGCCCGGTTTCATCCTGGGTAACCAGATACCATACTGAGCGTGGAGACTCATGCCCAGCAGCAACCAGTACCACATACCACAGTGCCGGGCGTGGTGGCTCATACCTGAAATCCTAGCACTCGGGGAGGCAGAGGCAGGGAGATTGCTGTGATGTGAGTTGGAGGCTGAGCTCAGGGCCAGCCTGAACTACAAAGCAAGACCCTGTCTCAAAAAAAAAAAAACAAAAACAAAACAAAACCCAAAAACAAAAAAAACAAACACTCAGATCCACAAACAATCGTTGTATACGTATTAGGCACAAGTTATGATAGGAAATACGGTGGTTTATCCGAACTTCTTTGGGTCAAATAATTCCCTGAAACCAGATAAATACAATGCACATTAGATAAAAAACTGACACAGTTTAATCTATAACATCAGCTTAGATCACAGTTCAACAAGTTTCATTTTCCTAATCCCATTTCTTGCACAAGCCTTGGCATTTTGGTCTTTAAAGCAAGAAGCAGGATATAAAACATGGTCACTAAGGTTAAGCTATTAAACCTCAGTCTTTCTAAAAGTGTACTTTTTCTCTTTTTCTCTTTAATTCTGTTAGTCGTCAGATACAGCCAGGTTAACTCAATGTACCCACCTACCCCATGCTGTTCCTCTTGCCTGAACTGCCTACCTTGCTTTCATCTGATCTTCAACTATGTGGTTCTTACTGTTCAAGGGCACTTCACAGTCCAGCTGCCAGGGAGTATCTTTCTTCTAACTCATGAAGAACACTGACTGCATTTTCCACACAGTACCTTACATTTTACCGATGATGATGATTATGACTATGATTTGTTTTTTTGAGACAGGGCCTCAACATATAGTTCAGACTGGTCTTGAACTTATGATGATTCTCCTACCTCAGGCTCCTAAGTGCTGCAATTATGGATATGGAATATCTATTTTTTATTGAGACAAAATCATGATGTTATTTTTCCTATGGGACTTTCATTAAAGTGCTTAGGCTTAGTGTAATCCTCCTGTCTCAGCCTCCCAGAATGCTAACATTAATGGTATGGGCCACCACACCTGGCTAGACTGCAAGCTTAAGGAAGGAAAATGGATATATCTGAGCCTTCCTTTTGTATTCTCCTGTTAAACTACTGCACTAGGTGTTGGGAAACGACTGGTATGTGAACATCATTAGCTGATTCAAGGAATATACACACAATACTTATCAGTACTCCTTAAGCACTAACTGAGGGTAGTCTATTTATGTAGCATCACTTATTAAACATCTGTATTTGGAAAAAAAATACAGATGCCTAAAGGCATGCTTAAGGTGAGCTACAAACTGGAAGCGGAGCTAAAATATTTATATACGGACTCAATTTCCTTTCTTTTTTTTTTAAATAAAGGAAGAGTATCTGAAGATGGGGAAAGAGGGAAAGAGACACAGCAAACAACTACGGGTAAGAAAGGAATACTGAAAATGGAAATACTTTGGACTCAGTATTGTTTCTGTTTTCATCAATTTTCTTTTTTTTTTTTTGAGACTGGGTCTCACTTTGTAGTTCAGGCTGGTCCTGAACTTGGCCTGGAACTCAGCAATCCTCCTCCCTTTGCCTCCCAAGTGCTGGGATTACAAGCATGAGGCACTGTAACATGATACTGAGTGCTGGTGGGCGTGATTCACCACACTCACCATTGTTCAAAGTGTTTACCAGGGATCCAACCTTCACCCTTGTACTTGCAAGGCAGGCACTGGAACTACTGGGCTAAATCCCTGGCCCCCAAGTTTTCATCTATTTTTGTGTAAGGGAGAAAGTACTGAGCAAATCATTTGAAGTATATGATTCTGACCTCTTAAGGGCAGGAGGTAGACCTGCTCTGCAAACACTGGCCTTGAAAAAAAATGATACTCATTTTTTGTAGTGCTCATGATTGAACCTAAAGCCCTGCACATGCTGGGCAGATGCTTTGTCACTGACCTACATCCCCAGTCTTTTTTATTTTTTGAGACGGGGCCTCACTAAGTTGCCCAAGCTCCCCAGACCAAAACTGCTCTACTCTTAAGTAGCTGGAATTAAAAGGCAATGTGACATCACACCTGGGAATGATAATCTCTAACTAGGTTCAATTTCTAAAGGCTCACTGATTTTTAGAAGCTTTGGAAGAACTGTATATCAGTCTCTTATTCTGATTTATTTACATGTTAAGGGAGAAAATTATGCATTAGTAATATACAAAATGTTGAAACTTTCTAGAATGTTAAAATGGAAGGGAAAATAGGTGACCACACTGGCATGTGAAAAGGTCCCACAACAGGGCTGGGGTATAGTTCAATGGGGTATAGAGCATTTGTCTAGCATGTGATGAGGCCCTGGGTTAGGGTCCCAGCACATGGGAAAGGGAGAGGGGAGAGACAAGAGAAAAGAACAGCAGATCAATAATGGGAATATTACAACATATACATTACTGAAACATGAATGAAGTAAGAGACCTTAAAACTAACAGTCATGAAGCCAACTGCACATGAACTAATTAACACCTTTGTATAGATCTTTAGAAAGCAATTGATATGGGGTATTGCTCAAGGGTGGAGCAATTGGCTAGCATGTATGGGGCCCTGGCTTCCATCTTCACTGCAGCAGAGAGTAAGATCTCAACTGATACCACTTGATCACATGGTATTCCATAATTTTTACAGAGTCTATGAATTCTCACCTAAAGATTCCTTTGCAAACAAGTACCTTCAGCACCAACTACATTTAAAAATGAAGTGTAGTTTACTCCGAGGAACTTCAAGTACACATCAGACAACAGTAAAAAAACAAACAAGAAAATAGTTCCAATGAACTCCTTTCCTAGTATTCTAAAAACAGTAATATTATAATTGCTTTACTTTGGAGCTATTTTTATTCATTCAAAACACACACATACACACACACACACACACACACCCCCAACAAAGAATATGATATATTCACATATTCACGGCACTAAATTCCAAAGTGGGGTTCACATGACCATTGCAAGAGCAAGAGCTCATTCTTTTTTTTTCAGTTTTTTTTAGACAGGGTCTCGCTTTGTGGTTCAGGCTGGCCCTGAGCTCAGCCTCCAACTCACATCACAATCCTCCTGCCTCTGCCTCCCGAGTGCTGGGATTACAGGCGTGAGCCACCACGCCCGGCACTATGGTATGTGGTACTGGTTGCTGCTGGGCGTGGGTCTCCACACCCAGTATTGTTATGTGGTTACCAAGGAATCGAACCCGGGCCCTTGCGCTTGCAAGACAGGCGCCGGAACCACTGAGCTAACTCCCTGGCCCAAAGAAATTCTTACAGCATCTGAGATTACCCCATTCCATTGACATTTATGGAAGATAAGATTAGGGGAAATGGACTGTTCCCCATAAATCCTGAATCATCTCAATTTCCATTTGCAAAACTAAGTGAAAAAACTTAAAATTCTAGAAAGGAGATTTTAAAAAATATATTCTTTCCCCCACACTTGCTGCCTTTCTCCATCTGCCCTCCTCCCCCCATTTCTTCTAATTTATACCCCATTTCCCAACTCCCACTTCTTGCCACATCACCCTATCCTTCTGTTCTTTTCCCCTTCTCTCCCTATAACCTTCCCATCTAACCCAGTCTTCCCTCTCTTCCTTCTCCCTGCTTATCTGTGTTAAGACAGGGTTTACTGTCTAATCCATTCCCATCCTCCTCTGAGCTGAGACAAGCATTAGTTCCCAGGGTCATCTTTATGGGGCAAATGAGTAATATTGAGTGTCCCAGCAGCTGCCCATCCTGTAACCCCACTCCGGTTTAACTGTGTCAGCTAGGGTGCCTGCCCCGTGTCTCAGAGGCACTACCCACCGACTCCTGACCCCCAGCCATTAACTCTGGCTCCTGAGTGGAACTCAAGTAAGTTTAGACCTGCATCATCTTTCACTTGCAGGACTGACAGTTCTCTTTCCCTCTAATCTAACCTACTTCCTATTTGTCCTCCATTGCTATTCCTCTCCCCAATACTTAGTGAATTTACCCTAAAATTCTTAGTCTAGCTAAGGGCATCTAATGCCCTCCATAATTTGGCTTCTGCCTCCATGTGTAGCCTCAATCACAATCACTATCTTCATCAGCGTCCTCAAACCAACTGCTGAATTTGAAATACCCAAATATGCCTACACACCTACAGGTCATACCTACAGCCCGCTGATTCTCCTCCTCTTCTTTGTCTCATACCTATATTTGTTCTTTTAGATCTAATGCAAAAATCATCTCTGAGAAATATTCCCTGATTTCCAATGGCAGTTTAATGCTTATTCCTCTGTGCACTCAAAGCCCTTCAGACAAAAAGTTACTATTGTATAGCCAAAGAAATTATAGGTGACAGTAAAAGAATATGGAAACAGGGCCTGGGGTTTAGCTCAGTGGTTCTGGCACCTGCCTTGAAAGCGCAAGGACCTGGATTTGATCCGGTAACCACATACAACAATGCCAGGCGTGGACACTCATGCCCACCAGCAATTGGTATCACATACCACAGTGCTGGGTGTGGTGGCTCACACCTGTAATCCTAGCTCTCGAGAGGCTGAGGCAGAAGGATAGCTGTGGGTTCAAGGCTGAGCTCAGGGGCTAGCCTGAACTACAAATTGAGCCCTTGTCTAAAAAAAAAAAAAAAAAAAGGAAACACAGGGTGGACATAACACATCAGTTCAAATTGGCATATTTAGCTGGTTGTATGTTTCACTTACTTTTGTAGAATCAAAAGAGGCAAATCCCATTAACTTCATCATTTCTATTTCTTCCTCTGTTTTGCCTTCTAAGTCTTCCTCTGCAAAAATAACACTCTTTAAGGATTGAGTTTGAGGCCAGCCTGGGCTACACAGTGATTTCAAGACCAGCTTAGACTACACAGTGAGACCCTGTCTCAAAAAACCAAACAAAAAACTACAATTCTTAAAACTTTCATATAATTTAATACATATATAAACAGAGGAATAACAAGAGATTAAGAGACATTCCATCTCACTAGCAAAGAATACACGAAAGAGAGATGAATCTAATGAGAAAAGACCATCTTAAATTCAGACAGAATGTAACCTGATGAACCAGGAGGGTGTGCGCTCACTCCCTGAAGCCTGCAGGTGGGTCATGTCTAACATCACATGTCCATTACCTAGTTTTGAAGACACTACCAAGACAGAAGTTTCATGTTTTAAACTACTCTTCCTAGATTATATCAGAAGTACCACACATAACCAGCGACTCACTGAGGAACAACTAAAATCTCAAAAGCTATGGAATGAACACCATAGAAAGCTTACTACTTAAATGTTCAAAAATCACACTTCTATAACTGCTTCATGACTAAAGTTCTCTAAAGAAAGCTTTTTAACTAATAACATTACCAGTAATCTGACGTTCTTTGCTCTTTGTTTCTTTTGTTTCTTTCTTTTCCTCATCTCTTCTTTCTTTGAGCCGTGAAGGGGAAGGAGATGTGGATCTATGTCGTCTTGGAGATCTAATATTTACAGGTAAAGATGTGAGAACCAGCCACACATAGCAACTCTGTTGATAAGCACAAGCATATGATTTCTTGATAGGTGAAGGCTAAACAAAGCCAGGCCCTGGACAGCTGCCAGAGCAAAGTGCAGAGAAAGGCTCGGCATAGGCTCTGATCCTTAAGAGAAAAAGTTAAAAATACAGGTTACTCCTTTGTTATCAGTTGCATTCAATGTGGCACTCAAGGCTAGAATGGTTTTTTGGGGAGGCAGAAAAACCTGTCCTAGAAGTTGCTAACAATTACAAACAAACCAGAACAAGCCCATTTAAACAGCAACTGATGCCTACTGACAGAGTTAATTTCTTCTACACACTCCCGTTAAGACTTTTTTCTACTTGATTGTAATTACCCCATTTTGCTAAGGGACTATAGCTTTTAAATACAGTGGCTTTAAATTTCATTCATTTCCCTAGACTGTAAATCCCTAAATACGCGATAAAAACAGAAGTTGAGGGCAATGACTGGCCTCTTTGTGGCTTCCTGGTCAAGCTTCCGGTTTGTGTTTTGCACCCACCTGGAGCGCCGCCTGTGCGGAGACCTGGAGCGGCTCCTCCTGCGATCTCTCTCCCGGGATCTGGACCTTTCGCGGCGCCGGCGCTCTCTCTCCCGCGATGTAGACCGCGATCGCCTACGTTCTAACACAAACACACAAAAATTGCAGAGCCAAAAAGTACGGTACCCCAATTATCTAGAGCTATGCTACCCAACAGAAATGTAATGTGATTCATATCTAGTAATGACATTGAAGAGTAAAAACAGACAAGTGGCAAAGGTTTTAACGGTGATCATTGACCCAATATATCCAAACCACTAACATTCATAAAAGGTTAATAAGATATATTACTTTTTTGTGTCACGGTCTCACTTTGTAGTTCAGACTGGCCCTGAACTCACTACGTAGCCCAGGCCAGCCTCGAACTCACAGCAATCCTCCTGCCTCTGCCTCCCTAGTACTGGTATCACAGGTGCTACGTACCACGCGCAGCATTGTGACATGTGGTACTTGGGATCGAACTCGGGATCTTGTACTTGCCAGGCAGACGCCGGAACCACTGAGCTAAATCCCTGGCTTATATTTTTAAAACGAAATCCAGAGTCTGTTCTAGACTCACAGTACTTCTCAACTTGGTGCTTAACGGCCACAGATAGTTCGAGGCTTCACTTAACTCGTAAAACTGAGTATGTACAAGATGAGAGTGACAGAAAGGAGGGGCTACGATAGCTCTCTTGATGCAAGTCCAGGTTCTCTACATCTCACTGCCTCATTTACTAAGCTGAGAGGCAGACATTAGGAAGGGGACCTCCCTGGACTCGAAATTCTAAATCCCGGTTTCCCTAATAAACTGGGAAGGAAACGTAGGCTTAGTGAGCATCTAGGACCCAAACAAAATCACATACTGAATATTGTGGGATGTAACTCAATTCTCACACTAGTTTTTAAAGCTATATAATATTTAAAAGTATGTAACATTACCCCGAACTGACCAAGGAAATTCAATTCAAAAAGGGCGCAGGCTTTGTGCACGGTTATCTAGAAATTAAGTGAATGAACTGTGGTCTGAGTCAAGAACCACAGACTACACGTATAATAACAGTTAGTTACCGTATAAGACTGACAACAAGTCGGTGAAACCCTAATTTAAAGAAATGAAAACCCCCGCAAACTGCCTCAGAATCGGAGGGTCAGGGCCGAAGAGTGTGGGGCCCAGGTCTTCCTTCCCTCATCCACCACTCGCACTCCTCCTCCGTGGCTCGGGTACTGAAAAAAAAGGGGAGGTGAGAGATGTGCCTCCGAGCGAACCCCAAGCTCCCTGCTTCGGAACTCACCCCTCCGTGGAGATCGGCTGCGGCTGCGACCCATTAGGAACCTTACTGCTCTTCACACCGGCCCGGAAACGGCTGTGCAACAACATCCGGGTTAGGCAGGAAGTGGCCTCTGACTTCCGACTGGAAAACATCTCCACAAGTCGCTAAAGTTCCGGGTGCTTAAGGCAGGTTGAGCAAAGTCCCCCAGAACCCCGCGGCTCCGACCCGGATGCTGCTGTCTTAGAGCTTGGAGATTGATGTATTTGTTCATCTTCATTGTCTACCCAAATTTGCCCCTGGGTGTTCTGGGAATGTCTGGAGAATTCATCCGTATGCGCACCAATTTAACTCAGCTTTCATTTCCCTCTCTCTGTCTAGTCTTTTCCACGTGCATAAACTACATTAAACCAGTTTAAACAGCATGCGCAAGTAGTTTGTATTTTCGAACTTTTCACGTGACATTATCTCATAAGGAGTGAATATACCAGAGTTAACCGTTCGTCATATCTATATTTTCTCTGATGCTAATACTGAGAAGAAACTCAAAAACTACTCTTGGCTTTTGTAAGGAAAAGCAAACTTTACATAAATTCCACTCATTCCCGGAGTATCTCCCCAAAGCTGCCCTAACTCCCCAAATGAAGGTTTTACAATGCTCAAAATTACAAAAACAAGGGGAAAGGCAAGCTAACCTTCACAAGGCGGAACATTCTGCAGTTGACCATAAATATGTTAAGCAGAAGAGGCTTGAAACTGTACTTCAAACTTAATTGTTCGACTCGCTTTCTCTAGAGTGAACGAGGCCGATGTCCAGGCTTTTAGAACACAGAGTTGGAGAGAGTAGATGAGGCTGGAAACATGCTGCCCACCAGTCACAGACTTTTTATTAACTTATTAGATTCCGATGTGCTTCTTCAATACCTATCCCAACACAACTTTCTAGAAAAGAGCTAGCCAAATTTAAGATTTCCACTATGAAGCCTTACTCCTACACCTTGAAATTATCCTGGTAGAGTGTGCACTGAGGTGTTCCAAAGAGAGGTCCGAGGGGTTAAAGGGTGCTCAGCCCCAGGAGGGAGATATTTTATTACAGAAAGGCACCACTACTGTAATTGTCACTGGCTGACGTGTCCTTGCTTTAGTGAAAATCTAAAGTGACAGTATGACTTTACTTTTTTTTTTTTTTTTTTTTGAGACAAGGTCTCGCTTTTGTAGTTCAAGCTGACCCTGAGCCCACTGTGAAGCCCAGGCAGCCTGGAAATCACAGCAATACTCCATTCCTGCTTCTGCCTCCCGAGTGCGGGGGACGGTGTAGTGGTGAGGGGAGGGTTAGAGTGGGGGTGGGAGTGGGGGGTGGGGATTATAGACCTGAGCCACTACACCCAGCATTCTGGTATGTGGTACTGATTGCTGATGGCTGTAAGTCACCACGCCCAGCATTGCTGTATGTAGTTACTGGGGATCAAATTTAGGAACCTTGTGCTTGCAAGCCATACACTGGAATGACTGAGCTAAATCCCCGGCCCTGATAAAAAAAAATTTTTTTTTTTCAAGAAACCCCTCTAGGACTTCCAGAAGTGGCTGGGAGATACGCTGAAGTCCAGTTTAATAAATCGGTATTTTTATTTCTTTATTACTCATTTATCTTTTTTGAGACAAAGTCTCACTATGTAGTTCAGACTGGCCTCGAACTCGTGGTGATCCTCCTGCCTCTGCCTTCAGAATGAGGCATGCACCACCACACTCAGCAAAGAAGTATTTTAAATATCTGCAGTGTGTAATACACTTACTGCATTGGCACAAGGATGAGAAGATGAGTGACACAGTTCTTGCCTCAAGGAGCTTTCAGTCTAGTTGTGGAAACAGACAGAGACATTTTCACTACTGCATGGTGAGGTAAGATATAGGTGCTATGGAAGCAAAAAAAGAAGAGCCAGTCTTATGGGATTCCAAGACAGTGTCCTGGAATAATAGTACCAGCTAGAGCTCATTGTGTTGACTCTGTTTGAGACAGTTATAAAAACCAGTTGGTTGAATGCTGAGACTTAAAGAAGTTGTCCCAGCAAAGGGTAGGAGTAGCTGCAACAGCCAGAAAAAGAGGTGTGTGGCACTGTGCCAGCCTTCTGATTTGCTGTCATCCCACTGAGTTCATGGTGGGCGATCATATGAAGTGTCTGACACTCGACTGTGCATGTGATAAAAGGCTACTGGAGCATTTAAAACTGGGCAGTTATACGACCAGATTTGTTTTCGATGTTTCATTTTGGCCGCCAGACCTAAAGATCTGAGCCAGAGAAAACAGATGGAGGTCGTGGTAGATGATAAGAGGTCAAGACTGCTGAGTCAGGAACATACAAGGAACAATTTAGCAGCCCTTGGGGGCTGGCAGCAGGAACAGAGAAGACACGACTCCAGGCAGATCCCCTGTGACAGGGATGTGACCTGTACAGATGCGCTGGGTCCTGTGCTTACAAAGGCCCCACACTTAGTGCTCCGTCACTGCCATCTTGAAATGCATACTCTTTTTTGAGCGAGAGGCCCTGGCCTCTTAGTAACGCTGACTGAGGAAGCCAGGGATGCAGCTTCACCAGACAAGCATGGCCTATGATGGATGGCAAGGGCCTAAGGAAGACATGTGGCAAAGGCAATAAAGGGGGTTTCTGTTTTTTCATTTTGGTGAGAAGAGGCAGGGAACAGACTTTTCTGTGGGAACTCCAGATGGAGCACAGATGTGTGGATGTCTTCGCTGTGTCCCGCTGAAACTGACTGTGACAGAAGAAATTTCTGTTGTTTCAAGCCAAGAAGTCTGTAGTCATTTGTTGTAGCAGCCTCAGGAAATTCAAAACAGTTTGTCAAGTGCAGCAGAGAATCCTTTAAAGAAGAACTAAAAACTGTCCACTTGGCTGAGCAGTGGAGAAGCCGTGGATGGACTTGCTGAAAGTCGTCCGGAGAGTAGGTGAAGACAGATTAATTACAATGGGTGGCTCTTATCTTTCCCACTTCCTAAGTCCACACTAGCACTGAAAATTAGGGAAGATGTCATCAGTAGGTGAGAAACAGAAATCCTTCAACTAAAAAAACTGTACTGAGCCCAGTGGGAATTCAGTAGAGATGGTGTTTGTCTAACAACTGATTCCTGGTCTGGTGACTAGGTCGTTAAATGAATTGGTTGCTAAATGAGAATTGTATAGAGAACATATGTTGCAATGTTCAGAACAAAGAAATGGCCAAAGGAAACTCCAACTTGATGATTTTGCTTTTATTTCCATAACTCTTACATGTGGTACATGTAAGAGTATAACATAGTGTATAACAGACATTAAAACTGTAATAGTGTACTCTAGGTACAACCAGTAAAAATTATAGCACTATAGAAATAAGGTGCACTGTAGCAAAAGACATTGAGGCTCTGTAAACAAGATGTATGGAACAGCTCCAAAAAATAAGACGGGGCTCAAGTCAGAGGTGGGCCCTAAGTCAGAAGAGCACACCTTGGGGTCATTAAATAAGAAATGTCCATGGAGCTTAAGGTGCCAACTGAAGAGATGTTTTCCCAGAAGAGTCAAGAAGAGTGAGCGGCAGAGGCCACACCATCCACACACAGCAGGCAGTTGCGACCCAGCGCTGTGGACTGAGGGGCACTGCCAGGGCGCAGCTGTCAGGGCAGGGCTCCACACACAGGGCACAGGGATGGGGGCGGCGGGGAGAAGCAGGGCTGTGCTCCGGGACATTCAGATAGCAGAGGAGATGCAGAGAACAAGGGGGAGAAATAGCTTGGTGCATGGTGACAGCTCTCCAGATTAATTTTTGCTCCCCAGTGAGTAGGTCTTCCACCCTCCTGGGCATTTGTGCTCTGTTCAGGCTGCTGTAAGAAAACAGCTTAAAAACCACAGAAATGTCTCACATTCTAGAGGCTGGGAAGTTGGCAGCTTCAGGGGCTGATGTGGGCCTACGCCTCACAGCAGGAGCCTTCTCCACATACTCACCTGGTGGACAGGGCTGGCCAGCACTCTGGGGCCTGTTCGATAAGGCACTAATCACCTCCCAAAGGCCCATCTCTCAGGTCCATCCTGTCAGAGATGAGGCTTTAATGTACTAATTCTGAAGGGGTATAAACATTTCCCTTCCAGCAGGTGCACCACTGTCAGTGCACAGGAGCTGCCAGGGGAAATGGTGACTAGTGGCTCTCGAGGAAGCTCCATCCCCAAGGGGTGATCTAGGTCCAGGGCTGCGAATCCTGCCGCTAAGCTAATTCTCAGGCTGACCCCGGCTTGTACCTCCGTAGCAGATGGGATTATAGGCCTGCACGCCCGCCCTGGCTCACTTTGGAAGTTGGTTCTGAAATAATTATAGGGTGATTTGAAAGGAAGCCTGAGAAGTCTTATGTCCTTCAGCCAATAAGTGGACTTTACAAAACCACAGTGCAGATCAGACCGGGGAGCTGACACAGGCCAAGTTTACGTGTGGGGTCCTGTGGGTGCATTCGTGAAGTGCAGCACTATCTCACCACCACAAGGAGCTTCTCAACATAATCTTTTTCTGTTACTTTCGTGGACCTTCCACCCCTGCGCTCAACCTCTGGCAACCACTCACCTTTATTTATTTCTATAACTTTTCAATTTTCAGAATGTCATATAAATGGAACTATGTGGTAAACTTTTAAAATTATTTCCAATCACTATAATACCCTAAGAACATGCAAGTTGCTGTGTTACCAGTAATCTGATCCTCTGTTTCAGAATACTATTCCATAGTGCAGATGTGCCACAGTTTATTCATTTATTTTAGGACATTTCACTTGTTTCTGACTTTTGGCTACTGCAAATAATACTGCATATAATGCTTGTTTTCAGGTTTTTGCACAGACAGAAATGTTCATTTATCTAGAATAAATGCCCACCCAGGTATGACTGCTAGCTCCTATGCTAAGTGTATGTTTAGTTTTTGTGAGTATATTTGAGTACATGGTACTAGGGATTAAACCAAGGACTTTACACTGAGCTACATCCCAGCCCTTTTTATTTTTTAAATTTTGGGATAAGGTCTCACTAAGTTGCTAAGTTGCCCAGGCTTGGTTTCAACATGGGTTCCTCCTGCTTCAGCCTCCTAGAGTGCTGGGATTACAGGCATGCACTATCACTATTAGCCACATATAATTTTTTTTTTTTTTGAGACAGGGTCTCACTTTTGTAGTCCAGGCTGGCCCTGAGCTCAGCCTCAAACTCACATCACAGCAATCCTGCTGCCTCTGCCTCCTGAGTGCTGGGATTACAGGCGTGAGCCACCACGCCCGGCACTGTGGTGTGTGGTACTGATTGCTGCTGGGCACGAGTCTCCACACCCAGTATTGTATGTGGTTACCAGGGATCAAACCCGCGCCCTTGTGCTTGCAAGACAGGTGCCAGAACCACTGAGCTAAATCTCCGGCCCCACATTTAATTTTTAAAAAGAATCTGTTGAATTACTGTCCACAATGACTAAGCCATTTAATGCCTACCAGCAATATATAAGAGGTCATTCCTCCATATCCTCACTAGCACTGGAATTTCTATTTTTTAGATACTTACAGAGTGTAGTTATCACACTGTTTTGATTTGCATTTTACTACTGCCTGATTCACTCTTTCCATGTTACTCACCATCTATATTTCCTCTGTGGCAAAATGTCTCTTTGTACCTTTCGTCAAGCTTCTATTCAGTTTATTGTTATACTACTGAGCTCTGAGAGTCCCTTACATATTCCAGATGAGTCCTTTGTCAGGTATGTGACAATCTGTGGTACTCTGCTCATCGGCTTTGCCTTGCCAGGCTGTGTACTTAGCTTTGTCTGTGCCTCCACAAAATGGGGTAATAAAATTTAACACTTTAAGTTATTATGAAGAATAGCATATATCAAGCACTTAGAAAATGTGATTATTTTATACTCATTTAGTTTTGAGACAGAGTTTCCCTATATAGTCCAGGTGGGTTTTGAATTCTATGTAGCCCACGATATCCTGGACCTCACAGCCATCCTGCCTCAGCCTCCTGAGAACTGGGATTACAGAAATGCACATCACACCAGGCCAAATATGTTTTTTAAATGTCATGGAATTTGTCTTCATTATGCAGGGTGAGTGGTGCAGACATGGAAATGGCTGTTGTGAATGCTTTTATGCACAGTTTCCAGGAAGCATGGCATGGTAAGCTACACAGGGAAGCATGGGGCTGGTCAGAGGGAGAAAGGAAAAGCTGTGAGATGCTGTGACAGTTCTCATGAGACAGAATGGGTAAGGCAGGGCAAGCAGCTTTCAGACTGATGTGTGGGAATCATTTCAGCAGGCTCTGGGCTAAGAGGCTGTTGGTTCGCTAACTGGCTCTCGGGTGATTAGGGCAGGGGAATACTGGCCCGACAGTTATTCAGAAGTGGTTCGGTTGGGAAATGTAAGTTTGGGTGAGTCATGTAACAAAATTTAGGGTTGGTAAATTTTGCGCCAGCCACCAGGAACAGGCACACACCAGTAATGTTAGCATTTTGGGAGACTAAGGCAGGAGGCTCACAAGTTCAAATTCATCCTGGGCTATGTCAAAAGGGCTGGACAAATGTGCTGTGGGATTAGCTGGTTTGCATATGAAAGATACACTCCAAGGAGTCATTGCTATCCCTAGGCCAGTTTCAGCAAGGCCGCAGGTGTTGAAACATCACAAAACAAACTGCATGATTAAGTTTTTCCTTACACAATCATTTATGGTACACTGACATACCAAAGGATTGAAAAAGACACAACTGGCTGACATCCAGTTAAGAATCCAGACAAGTCCATAGTGTGAGACTCTAATAGAACTCAGGGCATCAGGAAGGCAAATTCACTGAGGACCTAGCTGAAAAGAAAAAGGTTCCAGGAGGAAAGTGTTCAAATCAAACCTTAAATATAAACAGAGATGAGCCAGATGCCACGGAATGCTGTTGAGTGGGGATGGGGTTAGGGTTGTCCAGGCAGAAGATGCTGCATGTGAAGAAAAGGTCAGTGTCAAGGAGAGATGGAAAGACAAGGCCACAGGCCTTGGGTTTCCTGATGGCAAGTGGGAAGAATTTGTAGGATGGGAGAAAATGGGATTTGAATTTATTCAGAGAACATTTGAGTAAGTTGACTACAGAAGGAAGACACACAGGAGGCTGACTGAGTCATCTACGTTGGTATCTTTTGTGCTATGAACAGAATACCTGAGACAGAAATTTCTCACAATTCAAGAGTTCAAGGTGCTGACATTTGGTAAGGGCTGTCTCTCATCATGGCACACAGAAGTATCATGTGGCAGGATAGTGCACCCAAAATGACAGGAGACCCTTCCTGCAGTACTGGCATTAATCTGTTCCTAAGGGTGCTGTCCTCAAGATTAATCTCTTAAAAGTCACACCTCTCAGCACTGTGGCCTTGGGGATGAAGTTTCTAACAGACGCTCTGTAGGGGACAAACCTAACAGCTGGAAATTACAGAGGCCTGCACTCAAATGTGTGCAATGGGCAAGGTGAGAAGTAGTTTCACTTGCAATATACTTGGTAGAGAGCATGGAAAGGATGCAAGGTGTGAGGGAGAGAATTCAAGAATGACATTTAGGTTGCTGTCTCTTCCAACTGGGTAGGGAATAGCATCATATCCTGAAATGAGGCACATAAGACAAATTTGGGGAAAGCAGATGTGTCCACACGGACCTACTGATGTGGTGTCACTTTGAACACCATGAAGAGAAGAAGGCAACTAGACATGTGTCTGGAGGTTGGGAGAGATATAGGCTGGGAAATGGAAACCATCAGAAAATATACATTCTTCTATATGTGTAGTACTGGGGATCTAACCCACAGATCTCTACCACTGAGTTACATTCCCAGCCCTTTATTTGACAAAGGTCTTACTAAAGTTGCCCAAGTTGGCTTCAAACTCTTTGTCTTCCTGTCTCAGCCTCCTTGTCTAACTTCCAAATAGCTAGGATCAGAGTGCATATCACATGGTTGAGACAAATATTCCCTTGAAGCCATGAAAGTTCATGAAATGAACTAATACAAGCTTAGGAGAAAAAAAGGCCTGGGGACACTCTAAACAAGACCCTCCAAAGAAGACTGAGGAGTGCTCAGAAATACAGAAACCAGAGACTGATGTCAGTTTAAGAGAAGGTTGCTAACTTTTAAGAACAAAGTCGTCAGTTTAAAATGTTAAAGCGAATGAAAAACCAATCACATCCAGTGCTGTGAGCTCAGCAATAGAATATGCACGTATGCCTAGCATGGAGGATGCCCTGAATTCAATCTCCAGTACTATTAAAAAAAAAAAAAAGAGGGGCCAGGGAGTTAGCTCAGTGGTTCTGGCGCTTGTCTTGCAAGCACAAGGGCCCGGGTTCGATTCCCTGGCAACCACATACCATACTGGGCGTGGAGACTCACACCCAGCAGCTACCAGTACCACATACCACAGTGCCGGGTGTGGTGGCTCACGCCTGTAATCCCAGCACTCAGGAGGCAGAGGCAGGAGGATTGCTGTGATGTGAGTTGGAGGCTGAGCTCAGGGCCAGCCTGAATTATAAAGCGAGACCCTGTCTCAAAAAAAAAAAGAAAAGAACAAACGATTAAAATGTTTGAACATAAAATGTTTAATGTTCAAATTCATTTAATGAATTTAAATGAATTCATTTAATGAATTCATTTAATGTTTAATTCATTTAATGAATTAAAATGTTTAATGCCAAATGTTCTTTGGCATTTGACGGTGAAAACTGTTCATCTATGATGGCAATTCTATTGAAAGATCTGAAATGAGGTAAAAATGCTGGCTGCTAAACAGGTTCTAAAAAAAGTTAGTGAGTAGCTGGGAGGTACTGGCTGAGGCCTATAATCCTAGCATGAGACAGGAGGATCACAAGTTCCATCTTAGCCTGGGTAACTTGGTGACTTAGCCAAGACCCTGCCTCAAAATATTGCTTTTAAAAAAGGGCTCCAAAGGCCCTGAGTATCCTCCGTACTGAAAATTTTAAAAAGGCTCATGCATACCACTATTTCATGTAATTTTGCCTCATTTTCAAGCCAAATCCATTTAAAAAGTAAATGTATATTTATATGTATTTACATATGTATATGTATTCTCTTAAGAACTTTTTTACTAAAAGCAAAAATAATTATTAATGTATAAAGTGTTATGACTTGTCTAGATGGACCCACAAAGCCTCAGGAGCTTACAGGTGGAGTTTTGGGAGGTGGCTGGACCTAGGGCGTATGATGCTGGGGTTAAATCATGTAAACATGAATTAAGGGTGTGTGATTACTAAATTACCCCATTGATGACTCTAGTATAGTTCTGGGTGTGGATGATGAGAAGGCCCACCGTGGGTGTGGGTGATGTCACTTGAGAAGTGGGCAGCCTAGAAGGGAAAAAAGGGAGTGGTTTCTGCTGTTGCTGCTGCTTTGCTACTTCCGTTTTGCGGCCTTCTTTAGGCCCTGCCATGCCATGCATTGTGATGCCCTTCTGCCATGCCACCCTACCTTGGATCCAGCTGACAATGGACCAAAACCTCTATAAACTGAGCTGAAATAAATCTTTCCTCTTTTAACTTTTGGGTGTTGCGTATTTGGTTTTAGCAACAAGTCAAGAACTGTTTCCAAGGTCTAGCAATGCAAAACAAAAAACTGGCAGAGGATGGCAAATAAAAGCTGCTATATATAAGTTTACATGATACATAAGCTAACACTATGAACACTTAATTGGAAATATTCCTATCAAAGAGAACAGTATATTAAGATAAACACGTAAAGTATGTGGTAGGAAAGAGCAGTAAATTCTCTACTATCAATGTGAAGTAGTAGCTAATAATTATCAATTTCTCAAATGAGAACATAATCTATTCTTAACAGAAGAAATAATTATCCTGTCTATAAAAGTCATATGTAAGGGCCAGCAAGTCAGTTCAGTGACATCACACCTGCCTAGTAAACATGAGGTCCTGAGTTCAATTCCTAGTACTGGAATAAAAAGTCATGGGAAGGGAATTTAGCTCAGTGGTTCCAGGTCTGCCTGGCAAGTGCAAGGTCTTGGTAGATCCGGTACCACATACCAGTGTCGGGCATAGTGGCTCACGCCTGTAATCCCAGCACTCAGGAGGGAAAGGCAGTAGGACTGCTGTAAGTTTGAGGCTAGCCTGGGCTACACAGTGACTTCAGGGCCAGTGTGAACTACAAAGTGAAACCTTTCCTCAAGAAAAAAAAAAAGTCATGGACAGGACTAATGCACAGGAACTACATATAATTCCAAATTGGTCAGTTAATTTATATAAGTGAAGCTTTACTTTTCTTCATTAGTATACTCAAACTTTATATCTAAAGAGTTATGGAAAATTCAAATAATTCAACTGAAATTTGATACTTTTTTTTAGTGTATAATGGATAAAAAATGGCTTATGCTATAGCCTCTGGATAGGGCTAAATCATTGTATTAGAAACATTTTGTTGGGGCTGGGGATTTAGCTCAGTGGTTCCAGCGCCTGTCCTGCAAGCGCAAGGGCCCCGGTTGGTTTGATTCCCCAGTAACCACATACAATACTGGGCGTGGAGACTCACACCCAGCAGTAACCAGTACCAATACCACCGTGCCAGGTGTGGTAGCTCACGCCTGTAATCCCAGTACTCGGGAGGCAGAGGCAGGAGGATTGCTGTGATGTGAGTTTGAGGCTGAGCTCAGGGCCAGCCTGAATTACAAAGTGAGACCCTGTCTCAAAAAAAAAAAAAAAAAAGAAAAGAAAAAATAAAGAAACATTTTGTTGAGAATGGTTGGAGCACACTTGCAATCCCAGCACTCAGGAGGCTGAGGCAGCAGGATCACTAAGAGTTTGAGGCTAGCCTGGGCTACATAATAAGTTCAAGGCCAAGTTGAACTACAATAGTAAGACTTTCTCTTAAACAAATGAACAAACAAACAAACACATGCACATTCCTTATGATTTCTGAAAGGACAAAGGCAATGTAAGACCAATGATAATGGAAGAACATATACTGGGCAAGAAAAACTGTCGATAGTTTGAAAAAAATTAAAAATAGTCGGGGGAAAGTCTAATTTTCTAGAAAGCAAAGAAAAAAAAATTCTGGTTCTGATTTATTTTATCTGCTTTGATTTACTTTGTGGTGCTAGGGATTGGTTTTTGGTCCATTTCATTTTTTGGGCCCATTTTAAATACAAGCTAATTTATTCTGTTTCCAAACGGGCATTTATTATTTGCAGAGATACATAAAAATGATTCTCATTTTTAGAAACATACTAAAAATATACATTAACCACAAAAGTACTTACTCTAACTGGAAGGAGAGTGGGCATGTCTCAAAACAGCAATAAACACAAGAGGACAACAAATATAAATCATGACAAGCACACATCTCATTTCTAACAAAATAGGTTCTGTTTTTACATTGTTTTATTTTCAGCTTCAATATTAGATCCTCCAACCTTATGTACATTTACTATGAAATTTCTGAAAGGATGTATAACTCAAAGGCACTCTATTCAGAGGTTATAAAGTCCTGAGCTTAAGAAGGAAATGAGATTTCCAATTAAAATTTTAACATAAATAATTCTCAAGATCAGAGAACATGAAAATATTTAAAAGTGTAATATTTGGTACAATAAATAATTCATAAACTAATAATAATGGTATACAGAATGTCAAAGACAAGACCATGTAAGGCAAAGGAATGTCCTCATATCAAACTGATTTTCCCTCAGTCAAGTACATTTGAAGGTCTAAAGCTGATTTTTGTTGTTGTTTTTAAAAGCCTAAGAAAGCTAAATTTGAAAATGAGCATGAAACTGCTTAAGTTAAAAAATAAAAGTTCCTCAGCTTAGTCTTCCAAAACCATGACAAAGTATTTAATGATCAAAAACAAGTACAGACTGGAGAAACACTGGACTGAACGGAGGAATGAAAATGAGCAGCTGAAAAGATTAAAGATGGCTTTAAAGGCACCAATTGAAAGAATATTTATAGTTGGCTGTTCAAATTACCCCTTTAACATTCTTTTAGCAAACTGAAATTACAGATAGATAAAATGAAATTTGCTAACATTAGGCAGGATCAAAATTTAAGCTAATGCATTCTGTTGCAAAGAATGTGAAATTTGCCTACAATAATTTTCTTCTAATGCTAAATTAAAAGCATGAGATGACAACTTGCACGGTTTGACAGATATTTTCTTGGCTTTAAAATGCTTTTGCATATATGCATAGAAATGTAATGAGGGTAAGAAACATCTTCTGTATTGTCTGTACAGTTCATAAGGCCTTTGTCACTATTAGTCACCTTAGAAATGAATATCAGGAGGGTCATAAAAACAAGCCTCAAAAGTTTTCAAAGTGCTGCTGTTTCCAATGGGGGATCCTCAGTTTTCTGAATTTTCTGGATGATGATTATTTTCAGCTCTCTTTTCTGGCGAGATATATAAGAAGTTACAGCAGATGTACAAGGGGAAGATCAGAAGCCTGCTGTCCAAATTCATCACCACTTGTTCCTGTAAGACAGATTTTGTAGCTTTACTGACAACTAGATGGTAATATTTTAAAATTAAAATTAAAAACCAAGGTGGTGAATGGAGTGAACCAAAGAGGTAGTATGACATTAAGAGCTTACACCTAAAGTCTAAGCAAAACAGCTCAAATCTCAAAACTCCCGCCACTGTAACCTGGTCACCTGCAGCACCCTCACTTATTTTATTAGCAGATGCCACAAACAGGTACGCTTAACCATGCACTTGGTTTCAGGCCCTTCGGTACAGTAAATTATTGGACGACAGCTGGGAGTCATTACTATTGCGACCATTAAACAGGGTTATTACCATTAATCCTATCTGAGATTTCCTACAGTACTATGACAAGCATGTTATCTGTCCCCTGGAACATAAAATACATTATCATGTAAAAACAATTTCCGGTTCAGTTACATCAATACACATGAGAATATTCTCAATTCCCACAAAGATGATGTTGCTGCCATACCCGAGAGCTACAAATATAATCACCACTGATGCTCAGATCCCTGTGTGGAGCATCACATATCCTTTAACTGGTAACATTTGTGAAGAGAGCAATCCTCACAGTTGAAGCAGCAACATTAAATTCTCACTAAAAATGAGAATTGTTACATTTTAAATACTTGCAATACATTCTATGCAACAATTTGCACTAGTTTTATTTTATACACTGTAGGGAATACAACCTTAAACACTAGTTTTAAATTTTTTACTGAAGCATGTTTTTTCTTTCTTTTTTCAGTTTTTGAGACAAGGTCTCTCTTTGTAGTTCAGGCCTTTAACTCACTAAGTAGCCCAGGCCAGCCTTGAACTCCAGGTGATCCTTCTGACTCTGCCTCCCAAATGCTGGGATTATAGGTGGGAGCCACCACCCCTGGCGGTAGCAAGTTTTCCTATAATGAAGAAGAACTAGCACTAGAATATGTGAGTGACTGACATAGGCTTAACTAGATGTAGCTTCTGTGTCCAAGGAGCAACAAGACAAATATGGACAAATTTTATCCACACACACACACACACACACACACACCCCTCCCCAACAGTAGCTTCCTGTGTTCGACTTCTACGTGCATTTATTTCTTCATCTTCTATATAAATCCCTGCTTCTCTGAGACTCACATCACTTACTCTGTACTGTATCTCTACAGCCTCCTCTCAATCCTGTCTTATAGGTATAAATTTTGGGATCCATAAATCCAACTTGCTATTGGAAACCTTCATTTAGATATATAGCTAAAATTCAAACCCTCAATTACTGGCTACTATCTATCTTCCTTAGCAAAACCTTGTCTCAAAACAAAGCAATTTTTTTAAAAAGGCCTGGGAATGTACCTCAGTGTAAAGGCCCAGGGTTCAATCCCCAGTACCACAATAAAACATTGTTTTACTAAACAGAACAATGCACTGTTGTCTTTATATGAAAAGTCCATGAAACAGTACTGAAATGGAACTAGGTTTAAAAGGATTTACATGTGACAAAGGCATTTCAAATACATTGACAGATCTGATGTAATTCAGAGATAGCACTGAATAATGTAAAAAACCCCACAAAAGCAGTAGAAAAAATACAGATGATTATTTTATATAGTCCTTATGAGAATGGAGAAACTTAAGGATCCATTATGCAAAGAAATCATTAAAGTAAAATATTCATGGACCATTTTGAAGACTGAAAAGTCAAATAATAAAAATGCAAACTGTAACATATCACAAATATTCTTAATAAAAGCTGTTAAAATTATCAAGAAAAAAATGTACTCTTTAATAAAAAATTAGACAATACAGTCAATTTACACAAGATAATATGTCAAATAATATCTAACTTTAGCAGTAACAAAATAAATGAAAATTTAAACTAATATTTATTTTCATTTACATTATGGGAAAGATTAGAAAGAATGATAATACATTACATTGGGTATGCTCTCCTATGCTGCTAAAGGGAGTGTAAATGGGCGATTTTTTTTTTTTTTTGAGACAGGGTTTCGCTTTTGTAGTTCAGGCTGGCCCTGAGCTCAGCCTTGAACTCACAGCAATCCTCCTGTCTTTGCCCCCCAAGTGCTAGGATTACAGGTGTGAACTACCATGCCCAGCACTGTGGTATATGGTGTTGATTGTTGGTAGGTGTGAGTCTCCACACCAGCATTGTTGTATGTAGTTACCAGGATAAATCCCGGCCCTTGCACTTGCAAGGCAGGCGCCAGAACCACTGAGCTAAATCCCTGGCCCAACAGATAATATTTTTGAAATTTATCTCTAACAACTATAAAATTATATGTATATTTCTCAGAATAAAAAGAATTGTCTTTATTCAAAGCACAGTAATTATGGAATAGTTAAAACAACTAAAATTATGTAGTTAATAAAAATGATGTTGTAGGGCCGGGGATTTAGCTCAGTATCTGCCAGGTAAGCACAAGGTCCTGCATTTGATCCCTGGTACCACAGATAACAATGCCTGTAAAATCAGCAACTCAGGAGGCAGAGGCAGGAGCATTGCTGTGAGTTCGAGGCTAGCCTGCACTACATAGTGAGTTCAGGGCCAGTGTGAACTACAAAGCAAAACCCTGTGTCAAAAGCTAAAAAAAAAGATGTTTTAGCTATGTGTAACAAATCAAAAAAGAAAAACAATTACAATTGTTACCATTTTATCTTAAGAGCCAGGCTCTCTTGCCCTTGGTCTCCAAAAGAGGGCACATACTTTCATCTACTACGCCCAGGCAAGGAGATCCGTTTTATGTCTCTCCAAGACTTTATCATGCCATCAATAAGAACCCTGACATCAATGAGTGAGCCATGGAGAAGTGAGAAAACAACAGAGCTGTGTTCACTGTGGATGTCAAGGCTGACCAACACATCAAACCGCCTGTGGAGAAGTTTTGTGACATGATGTAGCCAAGGTCAACTCCCTATTCAGGTCTGATGAGAGAAGACATGTCTGGGTCCTGACTATGATGCTCTGGATGTTTCCAACAAAACTGGGATCAGCTAAACTTGAGTCTACCTGGTTAATTCTAAGTATAATTTTCTTCATCATAAAAAATAAACAACTTACTAAACAGTTATTAGAAAGATCTAATTTTGGAAAAAGAGTATAAAAAAATCACAAGGGTGTATCTGATATGTTTTTCATTTCGTCTCTATTTTCTAGTATTCCCACAACAAACATTTCTGCCTTATACAAACACACATAAACAATTTCCTAATGAAACCATTCCACACTCTACTGATAGTCCATCATGCCCGGGCTCTACTTATACTGAGCTCTTCCTTTTGGCTTTCAGTTCCCTGAGTGATCCCTGTGCGTCTTTCCTTCATCTCGCTCATTTGAGGCTAGTTCAGGTATTCATTCCCATTTCCCCTTTCCCAAGAGAGGAGGTTTTGTCTGAGCCGCCCTGCGTTTTCTCCCTTCAGTAACTATGCCCACCCTCCACTCCACAATCTGGGTTACACTTCTCCCTCAGTGTTGCACACAGAGCTCATTCTCAGCCTTCTGGGACTAGTGACACAAGCTGTGTTTATTTCCAATACTGCTTGCATAGAATCTAGTGCACGGTAGAGATGAATATATGCAGAATGAAAAACATCAAACTACATTTAAAAACAATTTTTATCTTGGCCTGGTACTGTTTTTTACAAACATTGTTTTATTTTTTCCAGTGCTCAGGAAAGAACCTAGAGCCTTCTACATGCTAGGAAAGTGCATGCCTTATACTCTTTAACTTTCTGGCTGCCCTCACTCTCACTTTCTCTGTCTCTCTTTGTACATGTACACACACACACACACACACACGTGTAAACACTATATATATATGTCCATATATATGTAAACACTAATTTACTGAAAGTAGTTTACTTTCCTATCTCAACATTTTCAAACTTTTACATGCATGTGAAGTATGAAGAAACAAGTGATTTTATTTATTTTGAGACAAGATCTCAGTTTATAGTTCACGCTGGCTCTGACTTCACTTGGTATCTCAGGTTGACCTTTAACTTGCAGTGATCCTTCAGCCTCAGCCTCCTGAGTCCTAGAATTATAGGAATGACTACCATACCTGATTACAGTTGGGGGTTTTTTGGTACCAAGGATTAAACTCAGGACCTGGCAGGTACTGTGCCACTAAACTACATTGCTGGCCCACAAATGACTTCAGTAATAACTTGCAGAACATTATAAATGTTTGTCATCTTATAAGCCCAATATGCTAAAGAAGAAAGTTTTAATATTCAGCAACCATGGAGACATACTGTAGTGTCTTCAAGGTGTCTGCTTATAAATAAACACACTTATGTATACAACAAATCAGCATTTAATATAATAACCTTTTGAAAATTATACTCAAGCTAAGCAACTATTTACTTATTGAGTTCTCTGTCTCAAATCAAACTAGTTTTATTTTCTCCATTCCAATAATGCTACTGGAGGAAAGTATCATTTATCTGAAAAGCTGGAGATATATATGTACATAATTTACAATAAGAAGTATCTTGGGGATGGAACATATGTGTCTTTTTTTTCCCACTAGAGCCAGGGATCAAACTCAGGACCTTGCACTTGCCAGATAGGTGGGGCATCGCTGAGCTATACCCCTGGGCCTGGAACCTAAGTCCTAACAAAGCATTTGTATAGCCAAGGCAATTTTTATATAGTTAAAAAAATAATTTTGCACATGAAACAACTGTTTGGGCTTTTTTTCTGAGGCACTCAAAAAGTTTTAGATACTGGAGTACTTCAGATTTCAGATTTTTGGGTTAAGGCTGGTGGATCTGTACTGGGATTGGTATGTGTTACTGAAGTGAGCATGGTACTTTCAAATGAACCTTTAAATCAAAATACCATCATTTAAATGTCAAGTCACTTAATTCAAAACACAAATATAGTGAAACAATAGATAAGTAATCAAACATACCTGATCTTTTTCAAGTGTAAGTATTTGATAGCCGGTAGTTCTACTACATATTAGTTTTCCACTACTATCAAAAGAAGCCAAACGAAGTCTAGGATTTAAAAATTAAAGGGGGAGCATGATTTTTAAACTATAGATTAAACAAGCCCTACCTCACTTTAATATTCTTATCATTCCTATTTTCTTGTTCAAGTTTTTTCAATTGTAAAATGATTCCATTTAGATTTACAAACCTGTGCTGTGATACATAATAATCAAAAAATTTATAAATAACATTTTTTTTAAGTTTTTTTGAGACAAGGTCTTACTTTGTAGTTCAGCTGATCCTGAACTCACTATGTAGCTCAGGCTATCCTCAAACTCATGGCAATACTCCTGCCTCTGCTTCTCTGAGTGTTAGGATTACAGGCGTGAGCCACAAGGCTCGGCTATAAATAACTGAAAAACTATACTGAAATATATAGAACATAAAGTTTACATTTTAACCATTTTTGTATGCAGTTCTACGGCATCAAATTTT
Source organism: Petromus typicus (assembly GCA_004026965.1). Lineage (NCBI taxonomy): Eukaryota > Metazoa > Chordata > Mammalia > Rodentia > Petromuridae > Petromus > Petromus typicus. The sequence goes on from PVIR01006824.1 coordinate 63,150, forward strand.
GCAATCATCACCACCTCCAAAATATTTTCATCTTCCCAGACTGAAATTCTATATTTACCATTTTCCCTTCCCCCATCCCTAGCAACACCAATTTGCATTCTGTGGATTTGTCCTTTCTATGTACTTCACATGAGGAAAAATCATACAGTATTTGTTTGTTCTTTTGTGACATGCTGATTTCATTAAAGTGTAGCATGTGTTGGGAGTTTTCATCCTTAAGACCAAGAATGCATCAATGTACATATGTTACCACATTTTGTTTGTCCATTTATCTGTCAATGGACACAGTTCTTTCTGCCTTTTGGGTACTACGAACAATGCTCTTATGAATATGAGCACATAGGTATGATTGCTACATCAAATGTTATGAAGTTTATATTTTCTTCTCAGAGTTTTGCAGTTTTCAAGGTAGGTGAGGTACCACCTGAGCTAGATCCTGGCCCCTAAGTTTATTTTTTATATATAGGATAAGGTAAGTATAATATAAGATCTCTTTTTTTTGATACTTGGCAGTTCAGAGTGTCCTTAACTCTATGTGCTGGATTTGAACTTGCCTCAGTCTTCCAAGTGCTGGGATTACAGGCATGTGCTACCACACTCAGCTAATACATGATTTTAAATAATTTGTTTACAAAGACTTTTCAGTCTGCTACCCTATAACAACCTCTCCAAAAAAAAAAAAAAAA
>PVIR01006825.1:0-64061 GCA_004026965.1 Petromus typicus
GAAGCTGTGCACACCTATAATCCTGGGACTCTGGGAGGCAGAGCTGGGAGGATTGCAAGTTGAGGCTCATCCTGGGCAATGTAGTAAGACCCTGTCTCAAAATGAAGTGTAAAGAAGGTCTGGGGAGGGACTCAGTGTGAAGGCCCTGGGCTCAGTACCTCGTACTGCAAAATAGAACACTGGGAAAACGCACACACAGACACTCATACTGTATGGTCTGGAAAGGTCCTCTCAGATTGTTTATGGGACTCATGTCTAACATGAATTGGGGGAAGCAGGAGGAGGAGGAGGAGGAAGCAAATGTCTTTTTGCTTGTACGCTTTTATCTTCTTTTTCACAGTGAACATGAATTTTCAACATTTTAAAGTTGTTGGATCTTAAGTCAGTGTGAACCTATGGTAAAACCTAGGAGTTGAGATACTTTTCTGGTTTGTAGAACCAAACACTTCTGAAAAATCTGTTCACGGCTTCACTTACTTACAACTAGGATCCCTGTGCAGAGTTGAACTGAAAGTGAAAATTTCATTATTGCTTAAAACAGAAAATAATTCTTCCCATCTAGATTAATTTGTGGAAAATAGGTTCTCCTGGTGGTAAAGTCCCCCCTTCTAACCTTTCTCTAGTGATTTACTATAAAGTAAGTTACTTCTCTTTGTAGTTTCACATCCTTTTTTTTAGTGCAGTATTTAACGCATGTTTGTTATTTAAAAAAACACAAAAAACACTAGCCAACAATGTCAGAACACCTTCAGGTTTTTATGCACAACAAAAGACTTTTAAAACCCTCATAAAGTTGCAAGAAAAGTTTTTGTAGAAGTTGAAACCATATAATGGGATCATAAATTTGTGTAAGTAAAGAGAAACTGCAGAAGTGGGCACACCAGGGTGGTCCTGTCGGCGACCTGGAACATGACTTGCTAGATGGCCTCAGATGAAAAGAAGTTATTCTTTATATTCCGTGTATTATTGGATTATTAGATTATTAGAGTCTTTTCTTGATGGCTTTGAAGTGTAAATGACCCATAGTAAAGTGCATATATGTAAAGTGTGTGATGTGATATATTTTTGCCCCTCCCTCCTTTCTGCCCCAGCCCCCTCCTGCTGCGGAGGATAACTTTTATCTTTAAATTTTTCTTAATAAAAAAACTAATGCAGGAATTTGTAAAAAAAAAAACTGAGGCAGTAAAAGTGTTTTGTGCTGTTGAAAATTAAAAGCTCTTATCATCCACCCCTCAGTTTTTCCTGTGAAACATGTTTCCTTAATTACAACAAATAGGCCACAGACACATGCTCTTTTTCCCTCTTCAAAGTAAGAAATAATTTTGAAATGATCAAAGATGCATATGCATACAGGAATGCCAAAATGTCAGGACAGCGCCTGGATTAGTATTGTGTGCTCTTCTTATTGAAGTCTGCCTGAGAGGCATTAAAGATGTTCAGTGCAACACGAATGCATTTATTAACGCATCATTAGGGAAATGCAAATTAAGCCAAACTGAGATACCTCTTCCCACTCGTGGAATAGCTACTTGTTTTCAAAGTCAAAACAAAGGAGAACATGAAGGTATGATGTAAAGAAACTGGGATCTGGGATACGATTGGTGGAGATGTAATGTGAGGTAGCTACTGGGAAAACAGTCTTGCAGTTTTGCAGAATGTTAAGCATAGACCCAATACATGGTCCAGCGGTCTTGCCTGTAGTTACCCACCAGAAAGCTCTGAAGGCTGGGACGGACGTGGGTGCTGGGAGCTCACGGTGTAGGCTCTTACCAATAGCTAGAGGAGGCTGACGTCCAGATGTCCCCCGACAGAAGGGCGGATAAACAGAATGCAGCGTCTGCATCCAGTGACATAGTATTCAGCCTTTCAGCAGAAATTCTAACCCCTGTGCAACATGGATGAAGCTGGAAGACCTCACGCTAAGCGAGAGAGGTGGTGAGCAGCTCACGCTGCAGCTTCTGGAGAGGGACAGTGGTGCTGGCTGCTCCACAGTGAGCGTGGACTTCACACAGCGGCACAGTGTGCTCCAGAATGGTGATAACGCTGGTTCTTTTGTTAGTTATGATTTTTTTTTATCACAAATATTTTTAGAAGTTGAAAAGAAGAGAAATTCCTGTTTTCTCAAAGAAAACATATTAATAGTTTAAAATTATCATCTCAGTGCCTTTTAGTGAGAGCTCAAACCACTTAATAATCTCAGGATCTGAACAAGTGTAAGAGTTTTCAAAAAGAAAAGAATCCTATTCTTTGTCTCTTAAATGATGCAGCATACTCATAAGTTCGGAGCTACAATGTGAGAAGCACAAGTTACCAGGCAGCGCCAGGCGCTCCACTAAGCACTTTCCAGGCACTAACCCGTTTGGTCCTCAGTAGAACTAGGACGCGTTGTTATTTCCATTTCTCAGATGAGGACGATGAGAATGGAGAGGCTGTGTAACGTGCCCGGTGTCACACAGTGAGAGGCAGAGTTGGTCATCAGACAGTGGGAGAACAGCTGCAGAGCCTCAGTATTACCAACTCGCCATTCTGAAGAGCTTTATAATCAAGAAAGCTATCTGTCACTTGGGTGGGCATTTCTCACTTTTGGGGGCTCAGCTCAAATTGATAATCCTCCTGCCTCAGCCTCCCAAGTGCTGGGATCACAGGTGTGCCCCACCACCTGGCTGCATTTCTGCATTTGGACTGCATAGTTAAGACCAAAAAGCTTGACTGTCTTAACAAGCAGCTAGCTTTCTTCACAAAAATCACGTGACCTGAGATATACAAATGATTTGTTTTTGGCTATGAAAATATTCTTTAATATATTTCTGGTTGTTATTAAATAATATGAAAGAGAATAAAAGCATATTAGTTATTAAAATGCAGTTTTTCAAAGTTTTAGCAGGGAAGAGCTCTGGAAAGGTCTACACTCTAGGAAAAACATAATTTCATATTATTCTTCCTTTCCTCCTCAGAACTCATATCCCAAAATGTTAGGTTAATTATGGGAAAAAAAAAGATTTCATGTCTTTGTTCAAAATTTTTTTAGGAAATTCTGAATTAAAGACAGCTAGTTTCTTCATTACAGGAATTCTTAGGGGGAAAAAAACCACACACTGAATTGCCTAGAAAGGAATGTAATGTGTATGATGATTTGTATAATACATAATAATATATATTATGTAACCTTGTTTCCCAGAATTATTTTACCCAGAATATTTCTTCCATGAAAATCACAAGGGCTTGGTACTTTCTGCAGCACTTCACTGAGAAAGCGCACCAGGGGGGCCGGGGAGTTAGCTCAGTGGTTCCAGCGCCTGTCTTGCAAGCGCAAGGGCCCGGGTTCGATTCCCCGGTAACCACATAACAATACTGGGTGTGGAGACCCACACCCAGCAGCAACCAGTACCACATACCACAGTGCTGGGCGTGGTGGCTCACGCCTGTAATCTCAGCACTCGGGAGGCAGAGGCAGGAGGATTGCTGTGATGTGAGTTGGAGGCTGAGCTCAGGGCCAGCCTGAACCACAAAGTGAGACCCTGTCTCAAAAAACCTAAAAAAAAAAAAAAGTGCACTAAGGATTTTCCAAGGCTACCTACCACCAGGAGCTTAGTGCTGCCCTTTTATACGCTTACTAACAGTCACCAAAACATTCTCAAGCTTCCTGGAGCACCCGGGGACAGGCTGACATTTTCAGGAGACTTTCGTAAAAACTTTCAAAGAATGAGTGAAAGAAGTGATGAACAGCCTGGAAATAGTCACATTTTTGAGCTCCCTGACAGGGCCCAGCTATATGGCCACCTTTCCGTCTTGCCCTTGTCAGGTAGCTTCTCCGTTATCTCAGCACCCAGAGTGCCTGTGGGCCCGTCTCCTCCAGCCAGGGACAGGACTCGCAGACCTTGGGTTTCATGTCTCAGATTCTGTGCTGACTTCCAGTTCATCGTTCTGTGCTGGGCTTCTTCCTCTCAGTCCTGGCCAGCAGCTCTGAAGTGCCTCAGGGCCCCCCATGAATATTCTAGTGCTGACCACAGCAAAGGTGTGGTAAATATGCTGCCCGTGTGCCCTCAGGCGGGCAGACCCCGTTAGTCAGCACAGCATCCCTCCTCCACAGGCCTCCACACCTTCCTCACACAGCCTCTGACAGGCTCAGGCGGGTGTTACCAGCAGTGCTGACCTTAGCCACAAAGCTATGCTCTAAACCTAAGATGCAAAACTCTTCCACTTCCGGATCCTGGACTGTGACTGTATTAGATAAATATTAATCACTCTGACCCTCTACTCAGCAACACACACACATACACACAAGCACACACAGAGTCTCCATCTAAAAAGTCTATTTCAGACCCGTGATACTGAGTCTCTCTGTGAAAGCCCCTGGAAGTCTGTCTGAGCCACAGTACCCTTTATAGGTGCTACACCTAGTTGGAAGAAAGGGTCCATTGCACCACAGCATGTGCCAGGGCTCCAGGCCATTCTGTTGCTTAACTCTGGGGCCTGGTGATGCCTAGGGTATGCACCCCACTTTAATCAGCAGGGCCTGGGAGGAGCTCTGGAAGCAGCCTGTGTTTGTGAAAATCCAGCAAACGCAGAGTCCAGTGTGCAGAGTCCGATCTGTGCTGGTGGACTTCGAAGCTAATTATCATATGGCACATTGGCGTCTTTTTAATGAGGGGAGTTTTTTAAAAGTGTTGCAAGGTGATGCAGCATATTAAGGCATTTAGAGGGGACAGTATCGTGAAGTCATTCAGTGTGCCCTCGACTCAGGTAGAGTGCAAGGCTTGTGTCCCCTGCTGTCTTGCTTTGGGGTCTTTGGTAGGTTACTGCTTCATCCCTCTGAACATTCTAAAGACAAAGATAATAACAATATCTGCCTCCACTGTGCTCATTCCTGTTAAATGTAGTGCTGCCAGGTTGGGTCAAGCACTGAAAGCCTTTGAGAGCATCAAACTCACCTGACCCCGAAATGATATTATAATTACTAACTTTTAAAGTACTGTGATATTTTGGAAAAATCCAGCTATCTTCATGAAAGGTAGAGTCAAAGAAAAGACGCAGGCATTCTTGGACTCCAGATACACTAGAGATGAGATTTAAGGGGTACAGACTGCCGAATCAGTATTTAGTTTTTGAATTGTGTTGGAGGTGAACTTTCCCCAGTGGCCAGAAGGGGGTGCTGTGTGAACAGAATACTTCCAGTGCCTGTGACTGTGTCTCCCTCAGGGCACTCTGAAGTATAGAGCAGCAGCTTCAGCTTTGCTGCTAATTTGCTGTGAAATTTTATTCCGTCTTCATTTTCCTGCAATGCTGGTTATGGAACCGAGGCTGTTTGCATTGAATTATACCCCCACCTCTTTTAAATTAAAAAAAAAAAACCCTCCCTTTTTTTTTTTTTTTTTTTTTTAAATCAAGCTTTCACTAAGTCACTGAGTTGTCCAAGTAGAGCTTGAACTTGTGGTCCTCCTGCCTCAGCCTCCCAGAGTGCTGGGATTATGGGTATGTGCTATCATACCCATCTCCATCTACAGTCTCATGGTAGCAGAAGAGCTTGACATTATTAAATGTCTTCCCTAGCCAATACACTTGGAAATGAAAATGATGTGCTTGAGGAATTACAGTATAAGGAGGAGGAGACATTGATACATTGGATATTGTGAAAAAAGCAATACAGAAATAGTGTGAGAGATTAAATGCTGATGAAAAATTACATCATGGTGAAAAAACTATTCAAAGTGATGAAAATCTTTTAAAACAATACCATGTCTCCCATCCTGGCTAAAAGCAGGGTGGAGAGAATAAAAGACTGTTATAGTGTGAGTCCTGATTATCAAGAGGTAAAGTCGTAGCAGCGTGTATGGTTTCAGGTTATTGTTGGTGGTACTGGGAATGGAAGCAGGACCTCAGCATCAGTGGTTTTTGTGTTGCTTCTCTGCAGTGTGTGGTTTGAATCTTTTATTCTTTTAGCTTTGCTCATTGAAATTAGCTTCAGAAATTAACCCAGTCTCTCTTGGCAAAGTTCATATCTTTATTTTTAAAGAATTGTTTTGTATTTCAACTGTGAGCTTTCTTGTTGACATTTACAATAGCAGATGGATGTGTTATAGCCATTTATTTGTCTCCTAGAAGTAATTTAGCCTCTGACAATCTGAGAAGAGAAGAATTTACCACATCTATTCAGTATTTTTTTATTATTAATGAAGTCAAGGGCTTTTTTCTTATACATTCTGTCCATTTATATTTCTGAGAAGCGCTTTTCCCATCCTTCTAATATGTTAAGAATGAAGAAGTTAATTTGGCGGTGAGAGGCTGGAAGACAAGCCGTGTGCCTTCAGTAACACTGCCCTGGTCGTAAAGTACAGGTTCAGGGTCCCTTATCTGAATGCTCGAGAACTCAGGTTTGGAAATACTTGCATAAGGAGATGTCTGAGGGTTGAGGCAGAAGCCTAAACACAGAACTTATTTATATTTCATGTGTCTTATATCCAAAGCTTATGTGTAATTTCAGGCACTATTTTTAATAATTTTGTACATGAGACTTTAATGGTTCTCTGCTTGTAACTTCATGTTGGTGCTCAAAAGCTTTCTGATTTTGAAGCATTTGGGATTTCGTTTTTTCACATGAATATGTTCAGCCTGTAGTTCCAGCAACTGGAGAATATGGATGCTCAGCTTTGGCCTCTTCGTTTTTGTGTGCTGGTTATGAAACCCAGGCCCTTTGCACTAAGCTACATCACCAGGCCTTTTTCATTTTGGAGATAGGATCTTGTTAAGTTGCCCAGGTGGGTTTCAAACTTTCTTTCTTTCTTTTTTTTTTTTTCTTAGGACAGGGTCTCACTTTGTAGTTCAGGCTGGCCCTGAGCTCAGCCTCAAACTCACGTCACAGCAATCCTCCTGCCTCTGCCTCCCGAGTGCTGGGATTACAGGTGTGAGCCACCATGCCCGGCACTGTGGTATGTGGTACTGGTTGCTGCTGGGGTGAGTCTCCACACCCAGTATTGTATGTGGTTACCGGGGATCGAACCTGGACCCTGAGACGCCGGGACCACTGAGCTAAATCCCCGGCCAGGTTTCAAACTTTCCATCCTTCTTCATCAGCCTCGCACAGGGCTTCTGTGTAATCTGTGTAGCTGGTTCGGTGGCTGGTAAACCAGTCTCAATGTCTCAGTTCCTCTTGAAATCAATCTGGAGCTCAGCTTCCTGGTTCCTCTTCCTCGGGCCCTGGGCAGCCATGTTCATGCACGTTCCTGTAGAGGCGGCAGGTGGCGCTGTTGAGCAGTCTTCCCCATAGCAGCATCAGTTGGAGAAAAGATCCGTAATTCCTTCATCAGTCTGGGCTGGGTCCTGTATTCAGCAGAAACACTGGCTTGAGAATTTCGAAGTGTTTTTTTCCATGTCTTGTTACTTTGTTCACTGGGATGATGGAGTGAATTCCCAATGAATGATTTTGCCTGCACTGCTCTGGAAAGCGATGCTCAGGGATCCTTTCTGAGGGAAACACAAACATTTTTTAATTTAACCATATAAATTACATTGAGATGCCAATATTAAAATGTTTGACATATTTTTGATATAAAAACAAAGGTAATTTTTATTATAGTAAAACAACAACAATAACAACAAAACAAATTCTAGGGATACGTCTATCCCTGTTCTGATTTTGTAGCTCTCAGAGTGACAGTTACCACCAGTGTTTCTGTAGTCTGGTATGTACACTCATCCTTGAGAGAGTGCTACATTTCAGTAAGAGAATTGGGATTTTAAAAATATAATTTTCTCTCATAACCCAAATTCTGTTCTGAGTTCCACTTGAGGATCCCTGGGGAGTTCTGGGCGTGTGGCTCAGGTCCTGCGGTCTGAGGATTGGAGTGGGTTTCAGGGATGACAACAGACGTGTGGAGGGAGAATGACAGAGAAGGGTGTGCTGATATTGCTGCTGCTTGGAAGCAGCCACTGTAAAAATCCCTCTCAGGTCGGAGCCCAGTCTCTGGCACAGCTTTGCAGGGCTCTGTTGAGGACCCGTGTAGCAGGAGGAGTCCAAAGAAGAAACTCTAAAACGAGTCTCCATGCTTTCAGTTCTGACTTGGCCGCTGTCTGCTGTGTGACACAGAATAAACTCCACAGAAATGGTAATAATTGCACTTACCTCCTAAGATTGTCTGAGGACTAAATGTGTTCGTATGCTTAAAGTGCTTGAAATCATGCTAAAAATAAGGCAGACCCTATTCAGAACTGCTTGGGGAAGATAGCAAGGCCAGGCTTAAGAGCTCAACACTGGAGGTCACATCTGTAGTCCCAGACAGATAGGAAAGATGGCGCTTGCTCGAGAGAGGCTAGCCACTCACTCGAGGGGAGGGGAGCACGCACATCCCACAGACACATCAGTGTACTTGCTGATGTTTCCTGAATGCATTTGGAACTTTCTTTTGGCTCTGCCTGCATTCCTCCTCCCACATGGATCAGCTCCCCGACATCCTCTTCCTTTTCCAAATGATTTCCTCTGCCAGGCCACCCGCGTGATACATTCCCACAGCACCAATGCATCTGGTACTGTTTGCAAATGAAAATGACACCCAGAGCCATAAAAAGGTGACGGGCCTCCTCTAAAACCCTGGTTGTGGTGTGAAGTGAATGCTTACCTTTGACTGATATGGAGGGCCATTCAGGGGGACCGTGGGGCTGTGGGGGACATTTGTAACAGGGCAAAATGGTTCTCGGCCAAGTTCCAGACAGAGCCCTCCTGGCTGAGGTGTCTCACTATGTGAAGCTTAGTTTGCGAGCTGGCAAATAAATGACCTCTAAGTAGAGAATACTTTTGAAAATTATTTCTTATGCCATAGACAGGCAATAGCCCATTTGTGTGGGAAACCAGATCCCAGGAATTATGGAAACCCAACATTATGAAATGACCCCGAACCTCATTTAGAACAGTTTCAATGCTTTTCACTAAACCGTAAATACAGTCTACAAGATAGAGGTGGAAAAACAGGGTATCACAGTAACTTCTCATTAATGTCGCTCAAAATGTGTATAATTTTCATTGTTTGAGGAAGCTGTGTTCTATAAAGTCACCACAAACACTGAATTAGCAAATACTGAAATATCGCTCGTTGGGGGAAATTGATATTCTTTTTGGCTAACCAATATATAACCTTGTTTTGAATGTATCTATATTGCAATACACTATGTTAAGTGTATATTGCTGACATGTGGATGTTGAACTCACTGGCCAACTAACTGCTCTCCAGCTCATTCCTGAATGAATTTTGTCTAGTATATATTGTTTGTTTATTGCAAGCACACTGTGGCCTTACTTAAAACCTGACTTAGCATGTTGGGGCTGCTACAACAAAATGCCATAAACTGATGTCTTACAAACAGCACAAGTGCATTGCTCACAGCTCTAGAGAGCAGGAGGGCCAAGTCCAGGCACTGTGGGTGTGGTGTGTGGCGAGGGCCCCCATTCACAGTCAGAACCTTCTGGCTCTGTGCTCACTTGGTAGAAGGAGCAAGGCCTCTTTATTTCTCTTTTTTTTTTTTTGAATCAGGGTCTCACTTTGTAGTTCAGGCTAGTCCTGAGCTCACTATGCAGCCCAGGTGAGCCTAGAACTCACAGCAATCCTCCTGCCTCTGCTTCCCAAGTGCTGGAATTACAGGCGTGATCCACCAAGGATGGCACTGTGGTATGTGGTACTGATTGCTAGTGGGTGTGAGTCACCACACCTGGAATGGAATGTTGTTACCAGAGATTGAACTCAGGACCTTGTGCTTGCAAGGCAGGCACTGGAACCACTGATCTAAATCCCTGGCCCAGTGAGGCCTCTTTTATAAATGTAGTGATCACAGTCCTGTGACTTCTGTTTGTGACTAGTGATTAGGTTTCAACATACACATTTGAAGAACACGAATAGTTGGCTAAGAGCTAATTCAGTGACACACCATTATGCTTGGGGGCATTTTAAACATCAAGATTAGTAACTGGAAGCTCAAAAGTATTTAAGACATGCTCTGACTAGACCCCAGAAGAGGTTGTGCATCTCCCATGACAGCAGAAACAAGGGCCAGGGATTTAGCTTAGTGGTTCCACTGTCTGCCTGGCAAGCGCAAGGGCCGGAGTTTGGTACCCACATATTACCATGTGGGGCACAGTGGCTCATGCCTATAATCCCAATGCTCAGGAGGAAGAAGCAAGAGAATTATTGTGAGTTCGAGGCTAACTAGGGCACATAGTGAGTCCAGGGCCAGCCTGAACTACAAAGAGATACCCTGTCTCAAAAAACTAAAAAGAGGGCCAAGGATTTAGCTCAGCAGTTCCAGTGCCTGCCTTGCAAGAGCAAGGGCCCATGTTTGATCCCCGGTAACCACATACAATGCCGAGCATGGAGACTCATGCCCAGCAGCAATCAGTACCACATACCACAGTGCCTGGTATGGTGGCTCATGCATGTAATCCCAGCACTTGGGAGGCAGAGACAGGAGGATTGCTGAGCTCAGGGCCAATCTGAACTACAAAAGTGAGACCCTGTCTCCAAAAAAAAAAAGCACAAACAAGAAGGCAGAGCACACTGTGTTAGTCTCAGCTGGGAATGAGAGGGTCAGGAAACTTGGAGTTTTGGGGACTCTGGAACAAGTTAAAAAGTGATGGCAGAAGAACCTCAGGTATTGATTTGGGGTTACAAATAAATTTTAGCAAGGAGGCAAATTTATAAATACAGGGTCCATGAATAAAGAGGTTGGTCATGTCACAGGAAAGGGCCTGTCTGGTTCTGTTCCCAGCATGAGTGGCCTAGGCTCAAGGCAACCCTGCACAGGACGGATGTCCAGGGTCACATTCTTGTGCCCAGACTCAGCCTCCCAGCCCTGTGGCCCTCACTTTCCATGAGAGCAGTGGTGGGGCGTAGCCAGGGCTCTCCAGCTACTGCCTGGGGGCCAGCCCCTGCACATGCCTGCTTTGGTACCACCTTCAGCTGACAGTTGTGCTTGTGTTTTTAAAGATGGTGGTGGGAACCAAACAGCTGTTTACTGACAGGTGATAATGATATGAACTTTGCATTGTGGAGACCACAGTACAGTTAGTGGGACTTAAATACACTAGCTTGTTTAGATATTGTCTCTACCTGCTTTCATGCCATAAGACACGACAGTAGTTGTTGTCAGAGTCCTCATTAGCCACGAAGCTGAGAATACTTGCTCTCTAGGCCCCTGTAGAAAAGTTCATTGTAGCCTCTGGGAGGCTGAGGCAGGAGGGTGGCAAGTTTGAGCCCAACCTGGCAGACTTAGTGACTTAGTAAGACTGTCTCAAAAACAAAACAAAAAAATGTTTTAAAGGCTAGGAATATACCTCAATCTGAAGGCCCTGAGTTCATCCCTTCGTACCACAGAAAAAAGAGAAAAAGAAAATTAGCCACTTTGATGCCCATGGATCTGAAATAGTGCTGCTTATCACACAAAAGGGTGTTCTTTCAGCAATTAAAAGCTCTGTTTGGAAGTAATATCTCATGTGGCAGGCGATGGGTAAGTTCTATAACCTTAAATCAGGGCTTCTCCCTTCTCCACACTCCACCTCCCCCTCTTAATATAAATTTACATTCCAAATCTCTGCAAGTTACAAAATCCTATATCTTTTCATCTGTTGGAACAGATGAAAAAGTATCAGGCCATTTCCATTAGCACATTTTTGGACACCAACATAAATTCCGTCGAGGGAGCTCACCGCAGTGAAGAGACTATGACTCCAGTCAGCTGAGTTACGCAGTGAAATCTCAGCACCTTAATTTTACGTCTGTCAAGAAGGCAAAGTTTGTTTCGTTTTGTCTTAGTTTCAGTAGCTGCAGGTTGTCTCAGTGACCGTGTAGACTTACAAGCACAGTCCAAGAGACTATGCTGCGGAGTAGAATCTATGTGGGCCAGGCCTGCCATACCCAACATGGCGGCCGTGAACACTGGACGTCCTGCTGTGACTGAGGGGCTGAGTTTTTATTTTGGTTCAGTCTGAGTGAAGTACAAGCAGCCTGTGACTAGTGGCTGTGGGACAAGGTACATTCAGATTCACGGTTGTAAATTGGCCCAAAGTCTTAATTTGTTGCCAACATGTAGAGATTCCGAGATGTTCTATGAAGTTCAGGATCTGGCCCTCTCTTAGAGAGTTGGAACCTTTGGAAGCACCCAGAATGCCCTGACTAGAAAAGATGTGTGGTCTCTGTCCCCATGGCTCCCTCTGGTCTCCTGAGTCGGCTCCCTGACTGGGTTCTGTGGACCTTACTCTGGTTCAACTCCATACTTCTCACAGGGGAAGCTGAAGTCACCACATACTGAGAACTTAAGCTGAAGATCCGATCCAAGATGCCGGCCTCTCCCCCCAGGGCCCTGATGGAATCTGGTGTGTTAGGCTGGGGAGAGGCTTGGCTGTGTGGAGGTGATGAAAGGAGGTCCCAGGCAGCACCTGGGTGTGTGAGCTGTGACCTTCCTTCTAGCCCTCCCCTCCTCCTTCCTGGCCATGGGCAGGCTGGCCATGGGTGGGTGAGGTCCCAGTTCTCCTCCCCTGTCCGCTGACTCAGAGAAAGCCACAATGGAGTGAGGGCGTGGGAGAGAGCGAGGCCTGAACTTCCCTGGCTGTTTCCACCCTGACTTCCTCTCCCATGGTTTCCTCTGATGTTTCCCCAGGTTCTCCCACAGAGCATCCTCCAATGTCTGTCCCCCGGGGTGTCTGCTCCATTCAGCTCCTCTGCTTCTTGACATCCACCTTTCTTTTTCTGAAGAGCTTCTGACATTCTTCTGAACTTCTGTTCAACTAAATCTTGGACTGAAATAAATGTAGCAACTGAAATGCCCAAAGTCAGCTTAGAAATGGTCTTTCATGGTTGAGGAATTCGGTGTTGTTGGGTGCTGCGCCATCAATTGTGACCTGGTCAGGTCAGCCCAACTCGGAAGGAGGAAGCTTAGCTCGCTGGCTCTGGAGACACAGTCACCTGGACCACAGCCCTGCCCTGTGATTGCTAGGTCAGATGCCTTCAGGAAAGTCAGTTAACCTCCTGAGCCTGATTTCCTCAAATGTTAAAATACCGACTGCTGCTGGTGGAGATAAATGCGATATTGAATGTAAAATAAACAGCAGTTGTTTGATAGAAGGGAAAGATGTAGTGCTTTTTGAATGTGTCCCTCTCCTAAGTCTTAAAGGCTTTTGCTAGAAAGTGAGTCTGCTTAAGGCTTCCTTTCTAGAAGCCTCTCCAGTGATCACCTTGTCAGCTCCCGCAGGTCAGTGACCTTGACCCATGTTTACTCCATGTGTGTCTTCCTGCCTCTCACTCGGCAAGCTCTGTGCTCTGCGTAGGAGCCTTGATTTACCACTTAGCTCTTGAGTTGTTGGCTTGAAATAGCTTCTTCCAGCCTTTTCTGAGCATAGAGCCGGCACCCAAATAATTCTGCCATGCCTCGTGGTAGGTTGTGGACACCCGTAGCTTTCGCCATCTCAGCATCCAGGTAGAGAAACTCATGCTTCCTTTGGATTTAGGTAATGTTGTTCCCTTGGTTCCTCCTGTCAAGGGGAGACATGTGTATGAGGCATGGCCAGGCATAGCTGGTCATGGATCACTGAGGGGCTTTTGCAGAAAATCCTGGGAAAGAGAACTTCTTTGCATGGGGGTTGCTCAACGAGCTGGTAGCTGGACCTACAAGTGACCACCTGGCTCTGTGGGAAGGGTCCGGGGAGAGTGAGCTCAACAGTGAAGAAGGAGCACTGAGAGACAGGGAGAGATGGAGACGAACCAGCGCTGAAGCCAGGTACCTCCTCTTTGTAGTTACTCCAGCCAAGAAACTTTCCACATTCTCGTTTGTTGGATTTATTTATTCGTGCTTGTGTTGCCCTGTTAAAGTTGTATTTCTAGCTCTAACTGAGAAGAATTGGCTAAAATTCTTTCTTTTCCATTTCTAAACTTTCCTCACTTCCGTCCCTCAATATATTTTCCAGTTAATATAAATCCATTTTCTGGCTCTGAAACTCTCACTTACATAACCTGTGTTTCTTCTCAGTATACTTTGCTATCGGGGCATTTGATGCAACTGACTCTTCACTTGGACTCCCTGTGCTTACCATTCTCCACCACTGATCTGGATAATAAACACTTTGCAAACCGAGAGTGCTCATATTCGTCTGCTGCATGCCAAATGACCACAAGTGGAAAGGCATAAACATCACACACCCTTTATTATCTCACAGTAGCCGTGGGTCATGAGTCTGGGCATCTGCTCAGGGTCTCACCAGACTCAAATTAAATTTCCTGAGGCTCAGAGTCCCCTCCAAATCCACTGGCCATTGGCAGGATTCAGTTCAATATGGTGGTAGACTGAGACCCTCTACTTCTGGATGCCACTTGAAATTCCCTCACACATGTGGCCTCTTCCACACAAGCAGTTTGCTTCTTCTAGTCCTCTAGAATGGGGTAATCGTGGGACAATTCATTCATCATCTCTGGCATATACAGTAACTTAACCAGGGTGGTGGGATTTCTTCGTCTTCATCACCTTCTCTTGGCTAGAAGCAAATCCCAAGCCTTGATTGCATGTAAGGCGTTCACATCAGGTTTGGGGATCTAGGGCCCATGTTAGAAATCTGCCTTCCACCAACCCTGCACTGGCCTTCCACCAGGAAGTCTAAAGCCAATTTCATACTGATCTTTATAAATTAGTAAAGTTGTTCTTTAACATATTGTAGTAAACATATTTCATTAGTTACAGTGTATGTGTGTGTTTTAGGGCTGAAACAGATGGTGGTGGGGCAAAAAAAGGTGGTCCCACAGATACCAGATCCAGGGACCTCATGTCACATTTTTAGTGCTTCATTATGGCAGATGTAAGAAACCACTACTTAACCCACAACTGACTTAGAACTAGGCTTCTACTTAAGGCTTTGAGCCTGATGATAGTTTGGCTGGCTGGATTTCAGTAGGTTTCAACCTAATTTGCAACACATTTCTTGCAACAAGATTTCTGAAACATGTGCTCTGCATCGTTAGGGATGCTTGTATAGAGAGTCTGTACTCAGAACCAGCTGTAAAACGGCCCCAGTTATTAAGAGCAGACTCAAAATCTCGTCTTGAACCACTTGGTGTCACATGATGGTCAAAGCCAAAAGGGCTCTCCCCAAGTAAAACTCTGAATTTAGTCTTTTGAATGAAGGATGGGATTCTCCATTGGGTTGGGGAATCTAGTTTCCTTTGGTGTGAGTGATTATATCCCACAGAAGGGAGGAGAAGCCGAGTGCTTACCTTTCTTTCTCCCTTTCTGCTTCCTCCCCCTTTCTGGGCCAAGAATAGAACCCAGGGCCTCACTCATTCTAAGCAAATTCACTCTCACTGAGCTACACCCTCAGGGTGTGGACTGCCCTTTTTTAAATCTGGTTCTTACTAGGTCAAACAGATGCTTTGAGTCTACACTCCACGCCTTGATCCCCCACACAACTAATGAGGGCTGGAGATACAATAGAGAACAAAGCCAGAAAACATTCTTTAAAAAAAACTCATAGCTCCATGAAAAAGACAGATATTCAGTAGCCTGTGAATAAGTGTGTAATTGCAAACTCAGGAGAATCTGGAGAGAAAATTCAGTTCTACGAGGTTACTTAGTAAGTGAACTTGGCCTCCATTGAGTCAGGAACAGCTTCCTGCAGAACACGAGCTTTAAGGAATGACTAGAACTCAATTTGGAGGTAAGAGCATGTGCAGAAGCCATGAGACTGGGTGATCTTGTGCACAGGAGGACTGAAGGGAAGTCGGGGAACCAGGCAGGGGGCAATAAAGACATCTGTAGGACCTGACAGTGGACATAGAAGACCCTTGGAGGTCAGGTATGTAGGGTGAAAGGAAAGAACATTTGGGGATCTAAATCTGTTTGCCAGTTGACATGGCTTCCTTCATATGCAGCTGTCCAACCTTGAAAAGGCATTCTGGAACTTTGCTATCTCCATTTGAATGGTCCACTCAAGGTTACCTGTTCACAAAGTACAGATCTTTCTTCTCACTGGATAGTGGTAAGTTCCTTAACAGATGTGTGAGTTCTGGGTCTCACACTGTGTACAAGTCAAAGTTAGAAAGAGATCTTTACCACGAGGGTCCTTGAGGATAACTTGTCTGGTTGCAGAAAGACTGGCTGAGCCCAGTTTCTGAGCATAGACTCTCTACAGGCAGTGCTGTGATGGTTTTAAAATGTGGTCCCTTGAAATTTGCTGCACATCACCTCAACTTATTGCACCACTCACGTGAAGCAATAACAGTGCCTGTCAATTCTACCTGGCTGGCGATCTCTGATTACCATTGACTTCCATCGCCCATGCACCACTGGACTTGCATTAAAAGGGCAGCTTCTAATTAAAAAGAAACATTATTTTCCTTTCCTGAAAGGAAGAACCATCTATTTTCTGAGAAATGTGCTTCTCAACCACATCACGTTCATTAAAGGGGCGAAGGAGCATACTTTCTGCACAGAACTATTTTGTACTTTTTCTCAAGTCTGGTTTGTGTTACTCGTCTGCTTGATGGGCAGTCTTGTTCTGCTGTGTACCTCCCTGCTGTTAAAACAGTGTATTATTTCCTCTTGATTGAAGTGTCTAAGAGAGTACTGTGTGTTTTGTGCTGGATCATATAGTTCTTTGTTGATAAGCATCTATTACCTATAACCCCCTTTTTCTGGAGCACTCTCTTTGTGTACACAGATGAAATAACAACTGTATGTCTTCCAGTCTCCCTCTCTCCCATGAAGTACATGTCTTGAGAAACATAGTTGAAACCATTCCACATTTATAATTCTTCCCCAGGCTAACATCATCCTTAGTCAAAGAAACCACATTCAGTACAATGAAAATCCCAACAAAGCCTGGAATGCAGAAATTCCAGCAGGTTCCAAACCCTTGCGGGAATAGCATGGCATTGTGGACAGCAGAAATTAAACAAGTAGAAAATTCTCTCCACTTCTTTTCCACGCCTTTTGTATAGTTCTCTTATCTTTTCCTGTGCAGCTCTGAGCGTATGAGATGCAGGGTTTTCTTGTTTGTGTTCCCTGACTTCTCTGGATGCGGCCTCTCTTTGTGATATGTGGCGACTTCATCACATTCTCTTGTGATCACTGAAGCAGTCAAGTCATACTCCAAACCACAGGGGAAGAACAGGGGGACCCTTGTCATCTCATGCATCCTGTTTCTTCTGCTTTGATGACATTTGGGGAGGCCTGGCTAGGAGGTGGGGTCACAGTGACTGGTGCCTATAGGAGGGGGGCAGTTTAGAAAAGCAGTGTGGTAGAAAGGATTTGAGAAGACTTAGTGAGAACACAGGTGTGATTGCTTCTGGCATAAAGTAAGAGGAAATACAGAGTGATCTTAGACCTGATTGACATCAGACTGCTGGAGGAAAAGATCAGACTAAATAATCTTAGGCCAGTTCCTTTACTTCTGTGTGTGGGCATTTCCTTAACTGCAAAGTGGAGAGAGAATGATGTCTATAGTATGAGGTCATGAGGGGAATAAATGAAATTATAAAACATGTAAGCTCTTAGCTCATTAATGCTCAGTAAATATTATGACTACTTTTGTTGATATTCTTGACTATTTTCATAATTTTCTGTGTTGATCTAGTTGAATGTCTCTAATTCCAGTCATTCACAAAGGATGCTAACTGGATGTGGTGGCCCATGCCTGTTACCCCAGCACTCTGGAAGGCTAAGGCAGGAGGATAGCAAGTTTAAATCCAACCTGGACAACTTAGCAATTTAGTGAGAGCCTGTCTCAACATAAAAAGGGCTGAGGATGTAGCTCAGTGCAAAGACCCTGGCTGAGATCGATCATTGGTAACACCACCCAGTAAAAGGCTTTGGTGCCCAGGTAGTGGCTGAGATACCAGAAATGTGGTCGTGAACCATTTTCACAGGCCATAGGCATTACATAGAGATATACTAGACTATTGTAATGGGACCAAGGACCCAGGATAACTGAGATCCACCACTGATATGGGTGACTTCAAAGAAGGCTGTGGTATCTGGTGGCCCATTGAACCTGGAGGATGTGGGACAGTGTGCAGCTTGTCACCGGCTCTTGCCATCATCACTGCTGTCTCACATCTCCTCCGATGGCCTCCTCCTCCAGCCCCAGGGCCCCAGCTGCAGCATTCAGCAGAGTTTACTCCTTCCTACAATGAAGCCTAAATGATTAAGGAGACTAATTTCAACCTCTGAATCTCAGGCAGCCTGAGTAAATAATTGCCTGGGATGGTATGAATTCCTGGTGAGCTTCCAGCCATTTTCAGTTTAAACAGAAACCCAAGCAAGTGAGTTTCTCTTTGGTCTCAGAGGGGAGATCTTCGAATGCAGGATGGTCTTCATGTAGGAGTTTGTTCTGATTTGGTGGAGGTGACAGATTAAATGCCCAGACCTTGCGTATCTCCACTTGAAGACGTGTGATGAAACCAGATTTGATGCAAGCCTGTCATTGGCTGGAATTTCAGTGTGACTTAAATTAGTCTCATCCCGAGATAGTTGTCCACACTCTGTGAACTGCTCCTCCTTTATTCAGTGCACTATTCAAAGTTCCCCCAGCAAGGAGTCTGGCAGAATGTGCTTTGGGCCCAGAGACTATGTTCAGTAGTGAAATGTTTTTATGAAGTCACAAGACAGAACATTTTGGATTCCTCTTGCTTCTGACAAAGAGATTTACTCTGCTAAGGGGTTAAGCTTCCAATGATTCATATCCTGTGGGAGGAAAAATACAGTTCAGAAATCCACTGCTGGCAGCCCCTCTTCTGCATCTCAGGTACATGCAGTGTTGCTTGGTGCGTTTGTAATTACCAGGTGTACCTGGCTGCATTCGGAGCTTGCAGGGAGGTAGGGGTGTGTTTTGTGAGTTGAGTCATTTTTGTGAGAACAAGCACTTGAAGTCCTAAATTAGACCTTCTCCAAGCAGAGGAAGCAATAGAGAACTTAGAGCCTCGGTGATATATTGATGACTAGTGTTCCAGGAGTAGCTGTTGGACCGAAAATCAGAAGCATTCCTGTAAAATTGGGATAGCTTGTTCTGATGGACTCAGCTTTTAAAGTCAGAGTTCTGGCAGCGCTGGGCTGTCAGGTGGCCTGGCCTCACGCAGGGCAGAAAGACAGTGTCCCCGTCCCCCCCCCCCCCCCAGGGCTGCTGTCTGTGTCCTGTCTCAGAGGAATGCAGCCCACTGGCCTCAGGAATTTCTCCCAGAAGACCCCCTGGGATTCTTTCTCTAGAGGTTAAGTGCAGACTTTCAGTCATTGTCTAGCCATTCTCCATTACATTTTAAAATTTTGTGTATTTTTTTCTGTTTCCCATTACTTTCCAGAATTTACTGCTATTCAAGGGGATGCCAGCTATTTTCCTTCTTTGTGGCCCTTTCTAGGTTCTCCCTACTTCCTGCATCTTCAGGTGTCAGTTTGACAGCCTGCCCCTAGGTGGCGCACTATTCCAGACCAGCTGGTCTCCACCTCGTCTACATTCACACACATTGGTGTGGTGACATGCCTCTGCCCACATGATGAGGTGCTCACACATAAACACTTGTTCATCCCCTATGGCTCATGCACACACCTCACACTCATGCACATATACTCTGTAACACAGCATGCCAGCAGCTTGGCACAGAATTACCAGAATTTCAGAGCTGGCATGAGACTTGCTTTTGGAATTTGAAGTTCAAATTGGTGCTGGAAATCATTCCCAAAGGATCATCAGGACAGAGAAGGAGGACAGAGCAAGATGGCAGAGGGATGAAAGCATAAAGCCGCCCGAGTTGGGCTTTTCGCTTTGTCCTTCTGTTGCTTAGTGGGGGCAGCAGGTCAGGGCCTCCTCTGTACTAGGAAATTGCATTTGCTGTCAGGCAATCTGATCCTTTAGAGGAAAGGGTGAAATTCTCATTGGCATTGGGGATCCTGAAAGTGGAAGGACATATATGAACAGTAGAAACCCCACTTAAAGCTGGTTTCAACAGTAAGAGTTGTTTACTGGCTTGTGTGACAGAAATCCAAAACGTTTGTGCTTTAGGTGAGGCTTCATCGGGGTTGATGCTGTTCTCTGAGCTGTGCCCACTCTGTCTCCACACATGGGCGTAGTTGTCAAATCTTCCTCCTTTAAAATTCCAAGACTAGATGTAGTATATTAGTGCCCTCTTCTGTGCTTTACATACGCAGAGAAGGGAGGGTACCCTCACCCCAAACTCCAAGTGGCAGGCCTCAGATTCTCCCCAACACGCTGGTTTATGTCCCAGATCTGCTCACAGACCACCTGCTTTATGCTGAAGAGTCCTCCTCCCACGCTGGAGAGTGGGTCAGCCGCTGGCGGTGCCATGGTGGTGGAGAGTGTAGAAATACCGGTCTGAAGGTGAACGGGTAGAAGTGGCCATGTGTCCAGCCCGGGGCTGTCTGAAGAGCAGTGGCCTGGCAATAGCCCCCTTCCTGGGGCACACAGAGAGGTGGGATGTCTAACCAGCCCCTTATTTGTCTCGGTTTCCATGTTTATGAATATGTGTTTGAAATTTCTCCTCTGCCCAGTGATTGCTTTTCCAACTTAGAAGTTCAGACTTCTAGCTCCAGGGTAAAGATCAAGCCCGAATTTGCTAGTAATCTATTACTTCTTCTTTTTGTGGCCTCTGCCTCACAAAGGACTGCTGAGCCAAATGGAAACCCTTGTCCTGCTGAGACAAGGATAATGGTGGAATGATCGCAGGTGCCCTTTATGGAAAACCCACGCTGGCCCCAGAGTTGTCCTTTTTGGATGCTGCACTCGTATTCTTCATGAACACCCTGAGGGAAGAAGTGTTTTTCCCTCTCCGCTTTACAGATAACAAGCCACAGGCTTAAAGGGGTGAAAAGCCCTCCCAGCACAGAGGTGGGTTCTGCACAGGCTGGGTGGGGTCTGTCCGCAAAACTGTGCTTCATACAGCCTCTCTGCCTTAGTCACGTCAAGCCGTGGTCTTCAGGCAGGCTAGCCTGGGCCTTCTGTCTTCCTTACCTGATAGTTTCCCATCTCTGCTCTGAACATGGCTGTGTCCTACTGGAAATTTGTGCTGCTGTCTCCAGTGCCACTGGTCCCCGTCTCAGGACAGCCACTGCTGTCTGTCCCTACCCAGACCCTCCTTTTGGGCTCCTGCAGTGAACTTGACACTTGTATGACTTTGTTTTCTCATTTCACATCTTTTCCCATTGGAAACATCAGTGTCCTGTGTTTCGTTTCATCACAGCCTGGCCCTTTGTTAACAGCCCTGTTCCCCTGGTGCCAGTGGGATTTTGTGTTATGTGTGTTCTGTGGTGACAAGTCTACTTTTCAACAAACCCGGAGACAGCATCTTGCTCAATGGGGGGAAGACAGTGGCTTTCAGGGTCAATGCCTTGGCTCTGGAAGCATGTGTAAGAGGGAGCAGCCTTCTGATTGCACATGAGGAGTCCGGGGTTGCGCTTCTGACTGGAATCTGAGAAGTGTTCATAAATATGATGAACACTTAAATTTTTAAAAATAAATTACAGTAAAAGACACATTGCCATTAATGCCCTCAGAATATTCCCCTTCACTCTGAATATACTCCTTTCTTTGCACTTTTTGAAGCAGTTCCTGAAGTCCTTTCTCATTATTGTGGTTGCCTCAGTGTCCTGAATCAATTCGAAAGGTTTACCTCTTATAGCCGTTTTTTTTTGAGACGGGTCTCGCTTTGTGTTTCAGGCTGGCCCTGAGCTCAGCCTCAAACTCACATCACAGCAATCCTCCTGCCTCTGCCTCCCAAGTGCTGGGATTATAGGCATGAGCCACCACACCCAGCACTGTGGTAGGTGTTGCTGATTGCTGCTGGGCATGAGTCTCCATGCCCAGTATTGTCTGTGGTTACCAGGAATCGAACCTGGGCCCTTGTGCTTGCAAGACAGGCACCGGAACCACTGAGCTAAATCCCCAGCCCTCTCATAGCCTTTGAACTCTGGGGAAAAGCCAGAAGCTGCCAAGGGCCCAAGCTGGTCAGAAGGGGGTTTAAGGACGTACACACACACATTTTTATGACAGAAATATCTGTAAACATTTTGAATCGATTCAGGATATTGAGGCAGCCAGGAGAACCACTCACAAAAGAGGACTTCCGGATCTGCCCCAGGGAGTGGCAAGCATAGTGGGATCACTATGTGGAAGCTGACAGAGGAGGAGAGAGGGAAGGGGCAGTAAAGCCACTTACAATGTGTTCTCCACAGGCACCAACTGCCTACATGATTGTTGGCATCATGTGCTGCAAACACGTACTAATAAAACATTTTAAAATACTGTTTTTAAAGTGTTCAAATGAGGAGAAGTATTTTAAGGGGAACTAATGGCAACATGTCTTTACTGTATAAATTTTAGATTGTTTTAAATTTTAAAATGCATTGTGTTTTTTGTCACTCTGCAGATTTCAGGTCTTAGAACTACAGGGTTCTCCATCACTTCAGAAAGAACTTTTCAGTTTTGTACCTAAATTCCTTCCTAGACAGAAGTATCCTCCTGGGATTTACAATCCCTATTCATCTACTCGTGTACTTCCCATAATACATTGCTTGGCTTTACCTTGTCTTTGTTTATAAAGTTTTATTGGTGCATAGCCACGCCCTTCTGTGTTCCTGTTGCCTGTGGCCATTTTCCCACAGCAGCAGTGGGCTGAGGTGTTACAGCTGAGCCCCTTGTCCTGCAAAGTCTGAAACAGTTAAAGGAAAAGCAGACTGACCCTTGATCTCATCCCTCAACTCCGTGGGTTCTCCTCCATAGCCCTCTGGCTTCTTTTCTTCAACACAGAGAGGAGGAAGAACCTGAGTCTGGTGTGCAGCAAGGAAAAGGTACCAAATGCTGGATGGTGGGAGAGACAGAACACCACACACTCTCCTTTCACATAAAGGAAAACAGGCCCCTGAGTATAGCAGCCACTGTGGCTCTGGCCCACGTCGCTGATCAGCCATCACTGAGCCTTTTTCTTACGTTTTAGTTCTTGGGGATTGAACCCAGGACCTTCACAGTGAATACATCCCCATCGTCTCCATTTTTTGAGACAAGGTTACCCCAGGTGGGCTTGAATTTGTGATCCTCCTGTCTCAGCCTCCCAAAGTACTGGGCTTGCAGCCATGTGGCCATGGCACTTGAGTGGAAAACTGTTGTCCCTCCATGGCTCAGTGGACATCATCAGATCAGAAGATCACACAGAACAACAGTAATGGTACATGTGAACATTCTCTAGTTGTCCTGTCCAAGAGATAGACATTTATTGTGAGGCCCAGAGTCAGTGAAGCATAATTCATTGTTTCTGTTTCTTTGATTAAGCACTGCATGGAGTCATTGTAATGACATCAGGGACCATGTTGTATGAAAAATGCCTCCCAGTGAATAGTCAGTCCAGTCCACTACTCTCTGTGATGCTCACACTGAGCCATCAGGAACTCTGCATGGAGCCCCGCTACTGCTCCCCCCGTTCAGTGCCTCCGGAGCTGGAGTTGCTGATAATGTTGGTGTGGCTTCTTTCTCTCCCTGTTCCTGCCAGCCTCCCGTTGTCAGATTTGGAAGGTGCTGCTTGAGACAGGGCACTTGTGTGTTCCCCCACCTTCGTGCAGCAGCCGCACCCACCTTCTCTGATTCATACCAGTTTCAGGGAGACCCGGGAAGACACTCACCTCACACACTGCTGCGGGTGCCTGCTCCAGAACATGATGTTGATGGTAACAGGTAAGACCTGCCCATCAAACACAGGCAGCACTGAAGACCTGTCCCGAGGGTCAGACTTCTGCCACAGAGCTGCCAGAGTGGGCCTCTATGAAGGTGGAGGAAGCGCCAGAGAAGTGGAAAGGAGGAGGCAGCATCACCTTGCCACTCTTGGGTGCCTTTTATCTCTGGAAGTGAGCTTTTCTCACAGAAGACACGCAAGGCTGTATGAAGGGCGGGGAGATGCTGGTTTAGAAGCTCAGAGCCTGCAGAGATGGTGACCGGACCAAGTGGAGCTACAGAATGCTGGGTAGGCCTTGAGGCTGTGACATCTGACAGTAGGGATAGAGGTGAGTGAGGGCTGGAGCGCAGTGCGGAGCTTTGCAAGAACATATAGCTCTAGAAGTTGGGCTGGCCAGAATATGAGGTGCCTTTGGCCATTTGAAAGCAGCGAGGTGACCTTGGCAAAAGGGTCTGGCTGTTGGCATTTTATGTTTTTTTGTGTTGGATTTATGGAAAAGAGGATGACAAGTGCCCACCCAGATTTCAAGGGTGAGGGTCCTTTTAATAATGTTTAAGCTTTGAGATTCATGGAGCCCAATAAAATTAATAGTGTGGTATTATTGATATTCTTTGGGGGAATAAAAAAGAGCAATGTGTCCCTTTGCTTTGAAACAGATGGGAGAAATTAATAAGTGCTATTCCCAAGATGCCTCATAACCAAGTCATTGAAAATGCAAAAAAGTATTATTTGAGAT
Source organism: Petromus typicus (assembly GCA_004026965.1). Classification (NCBI taxonomy): domain Eukaryota; kingdom Metazoa; phylum Chordata; class Mammalia; order Rodentia; family Petromuridae; genus Petromus; species Petromus typicus. The sequence continues at coordinate 24,424 of PVIR01006825.1, forward strand.
CACATTAATAAAAGGCAGCTCCCGTTAATACAGCACATACCCCGGAGGACTGTGTAACAAGAGGGATCTGGTTGAACTTCAGTTTTGTGTTACTGGGCTCCATGAAGGCCTTTCCTGCAGAGTAGGAAGCAAATCACTATTGTCATTTTATTTTGGATACATTTGAAGAAAGAAGGGAAATAGGATATCAGAGGAGGCCAGATGTGGTGTGGCAGCCCAAGGGTGCCACGCTGAGGTGTGAGCCTCCCTTGGCTTGGGTGTGGGCCCAGCCACTGTGGTGATACATGAAACTGAGGCTAGCTTGGGCTGTACAATAAGAACCTGTCAAAAAAATATTTTAGAGTCCAGGGATTTAGCTCAGTGGTTCCAGTGCCTGCCTTACAAGCACAAGGGCCCGGATTCAGTCCCTGGTAACCACATACAACAATGCCGGGTGCAGAGACTCATGCCCACCAACAGTCAGTACCACATACCACAGTGCTGGGCATGGTGGCCAGTAATCCCAGCACTCAAGAGGCAGAAGCAGGAAGATTGCCGAGTTCAAGGCCGAGTTCAGGGCCAGCCTGAACTACAAAGTGAGACCCTGCCTCAAAAAATTTTAAAAAAATAAATTCAAATAAGAGCCCTTTTCAAGAATGTTGACCATCCCTGCTGCCCACTTATCTTTGGCGCCTGTCATCCGGAAACAGGAACTCCCCTCCTGGGAGAAATCCTCCTGCTTGTCCTGCCGGAAGCTGCCAGTGGTGGCGCTCTGCTCTCCTGGACCCAGATTGTTTCTGCTTCATGATGATCCAGTCTTGAAGCACACTATCTCCTTCTGGGTCCTCGATGCTCATGGCATCGGTCAGCATTCTCCCCAGGGCATAGCTTACTGGAGCTGGCGGAGGGTGGGAGGGAGCCCTCTCTCTGATTGTGAGTGTGTTAGGACCCTCACTTGAAGGGTCTTTACTTGCAGTTGTGATAGTGCACCCAGCTGAATGACCGAAATGTGCAAGGGACCATACTCAGGAGAATGAGTGATCCATGTTGAGAGAGTAGCAAAGCAAGGAGAAAAATCATTCTCAGTATCCATGATGTTGGTTTGACCTTGGCTGTTGCCTTTCTGTCATGTAGCCATAAATTCATTTTCCTTAACTTAGCACACACCATTTGCAATCAGAGTATTCTAAGACATTGAAGCTTTTGTGTAGCAGGCTCCCACATTTCCCTTGCAGGCTGCTGGGCCGGATTCAGGGCTCTTTTGGCCCTACCTTTTTCAGTAAGCAATTGTAGAGTGCCTGTTAGGGCTGGGCCCTGTGATGAACCCTCAGGATATGAATGTGAGGAAGATGGTCAAGGTCATGGTCACAGTCAAGATAGCTGCCCTCTTAGCCAGATGTATCTGAGTATAGCCAGCTTCTCCCGTTTTCTGGTCCTTTGGGGTTCTGGCTTCTGCACCAGCTAGCTCACCATTGCCCAGACTTCTTTCTGGGTGCTCATTCTGGGCTGCTCACATGAGCCTGGCCTGCCTTGTGTTTGCCCAACTCGCCTAGCACGAGCTCTCACTTCAGTTACCTGAAGGGCTGGTCTCCACTGACCAGGTCTAACTCACAATAAGCTCTTAATAAACCTGAGTTTTACACCTGTACAAGAGAGGAGGTAATAACAATTGTTTCGTAGGTTACAGTGATGACAAAGTGATCCCTGGCTGCTTCATAAAAGCAAATCAGCATCTACTCAACTGATGTTATTGTCTGATGTTTCTGAGCCTGATAATCAGTTCTCAGGTGATAGAGTTCCATTTTTATCCTTAATGTTACAGAAAATAGTGCTATGAGAAAAAATTTGTAGATCAGAAAATTTGTACCTTTTAAAATATTGTTGCAGAATTCTATTAGAGGAAGAAATCTCATTTTCAAAAATGTGTTCTGGATTTCTCCTACTTGGACTTCTCATAATGAAAACATTCTTAGGGATAGACTTACCTCCAGTTCTGGTTAGAATAAGATATTCAGAGAGAGATGTGTGTGTGCTCAGGCTCACATGCATAGAGGACAGAAAGAAAATGCTGTGCTATACTTAACCAACAAGTATGCATGGGGACACTCGAAAGTTTCAGATGACCATCAACCGTTTGCATTTTCAGGCTGCTTGTCCTGGCTGCAAACCTGTCCAGCCTGTTTCTCCTCCCTGTGAAGGTGCCTGTGACTGTGTTTCAGTGGTGCCCACTTTGTCATTTCGTCATGGCAGGAAGGGATCTACTTCTCACTTATCTGATTGGCAAGGGTTTCATTGTTCCTTATTGAAATGTCCTTATCAAACACTTTCTTTGCCCAGCAAAAGATCTCTGTTAGAATCTATGTTCCATGGCCTTCCATGTATTTTCCATTCATTGAATTCCTTGACTAATGAAGTAGTTGCCCAGTTAGGCTAGTTTTAAAATGGAGATGGTAGCCAAGCATAGTGACATCTGCCTGTAATCCCAGCATTCTGGAAGGCTAAGTCACAAGGATCACAATTTGGAGCCCAGCACTATAAATTACTATTTTAGTGAGATTGTCTTAGAAGAAAAGGATGCTGGGAAAGTAGCTTAAAGCAAAGGTCCTGGGTCTGATCCTTAACAGCCCCTCAAATGGGGGTGGTGATAATACTTCTAATTTGTTGAGGCCATGAGGAGGGACTGGGAAGATAGGTCTCCTATGTTAATATCTGAGACATAGCTTGGTTTCTTTAGGGAATATCAGGAAGGAAGGAATAAATCTCCCTTTGCTGAGGAATATCCCAGTATCCATTGGACTAGGGAGTCCTGCCAGTGAAGTGGGGGGACTTTGCATAGCCTTTGTGTTGTACTGTGTAGGCACACGCAAGTACTGTCAGATCTTTTACACTCAGCTGCTCCGGCGGGTCTCCTGGATGCTCTGTGAACACATGACCATTGCTCCTCCCTTCCCCAAGTTATGTATGTAAAGCTTATCACCATAATCCAGGAAGGTCAGTACTGTGTTTCCTTTGAACTAAATCAGCTCCTTAGTCCTTTTCAGTCACCCTCTAGCCAGTGATACTCATGCTTCAGTCTCATTGTTTTCTTTCCTTCTGATCCTCCAGTTAAGGCACTATTAGTGTTGATAGTGGCATCATCTCCTGACACCGATAATCCTCCCCTACCTCTGTGCTGGGTGTCCATGAGCTGCTTAGTTAGATACTAGGTATCCAGGAGGACTAGAGTTGAACGGGAAACTGGTGTTGTATGTCTTAAATCAGATACTTATTTCAGTTCTCCCCTATATATGTGAATTAGGCAGCAGGTATATGTGGGTTTTCATGTTAGGCTCTGAGATATAAAGATAAATAATAGGCTTTCACGCTCACATGACGTGTATCATAAAAGACCTCCTGAAGCAGCAGAGAAGCCACCCATTAGTTGACTCAACGGATACTCAGGTGTATTATGTCATATTTCATAGGAAATATGTTGTCTCAGGAAACAGAGCAGCTCACATGCAATACTCGCAAGTTCTGATTTTCCTTCCTAATAACTACCTTGCTTGGGTAAACTCTTTATGTTGGCTTCAAGCTACCTATGAAATACAAGTGAGGCTTCCCAGAAGCCCCACCAATAGATTTCTTCTTAATGGCCGTGAGTGGGTCGTTCTTTTCCTCTGCCCTAAACCAGCCACTGGCAATAAATGGGATCACCATACCAAGTCTAGGTTCATCTTTGTGGGTTCAGTCGATGCTGAGTAGTCACTGGTGACCACACTCTCTGACAAATGGGAGAAATGAGTCACTGCAGGGTGGAATGTGCTGAGAGGATCTGGTGGGATTTCAGGAGGATTCTCTCTACATAGGCAACTCATTTAATCCTTTTCTTGACAAAGAGTGCCCAAATGTGTGTTTTCACTGGAACATACAGTTTTACTGAAGTCTGTGTAGACTATGTGATTGGGTCCCCATACAAACGACATGTGGCTGGATCTCCTGCATGGACTCCATGTGATTGGATTGCCTGTGTAGACCCTAGTGATGGGATTTCCGGTGTAGACTGTGTGATCAGATCTCCTGCATCCATGACTCTTGCCTTCAGATCTATGTTGTTTCTACATGGGGATATTGAAAGAGATCATGAGAAATCAGGTGGAAACATGGCTTGTCTTCTTGGAGTAACAGTTTTGATCATGTAGTTTTAGGGGAAAAAATGTATTATGAAGAAGAGTACAAAAATCTGTAGAACTCTTAAAGGTAAATTTAAATTCTGGCACATGGGGCATCTGCCTAGCCCTTGTGATACACAGTCTTCTCCTTTACTTGTGTAGAAGAGTTGAAAAGACGTTATATGTATATATTTTCACTGCTGTAAAAAGAAATTAGGTTGATCTGGATGCCGTATATGCCACACAACTGTATTTTAGTGATTTGGGGGTTTTGGAAATTCTTCTCCAGCCTAAACGTAATCTAGTGTTTCTGTAGTTATGCTTTTTCATGTAAATAAAAATTTGCATCTTATCTTTTTCTGTGCTGCCTATTTTGAATTATTTATGTAAATTAATGGTCCTCTCTAAAACCACATGGTAGTGTATATGGAAAATGGCATTCCAAATGGAAGTGAAAGGGGCCAGTAACAGTTGAGATTCGCTGCACTCTGTGGTTAATCAGTTCGCAGACTCAAGGATTCTGTTTTAAAAATAGAAACTAGGAACAAATCCACAAGGCAAATAAGTTCACATCATCTTATCCTGCTTCCAGCATAACTCATAATAGAAGCAGAACTAGTGGCTGCACTCCGGAAAGAGCTTTTGAGCACTAAGCCACTTAGAAAGGGACAAATAGGTCTCAGATAATCTTGAGCCCTGCTCTCAGGACCAGTCTGAATCAGGTCAAATTAGGATTAAGATGGCTCAGATCCAGAGATGTTGTCCACCATCACCGTCTTTCTTAGTGTCCTGATCTTTTAGGAGTATTTTGCACTTAAGCACCTCTGATCGCTTTTGGGGTCTCTCCACTTTATCCCAGTTTCGTTTTCCTCTTTTTCCTTTTGTCCCCGTCCAGTAGCTAATCCTAATCTGATATCAAACTCAAGTTCTTCTACCCTTCTTCCTTAGAAAATACTTCTAGACCTAAGCAGCAGGTTCCAAGCTTTATTATTCTTAAATCTTGATCAATTCTAAGCTCTCTCTTAAATTTCACTCAACTTTTAAAAAGGAGGATAGATTCTACTTCTGCGGAGGATAGATTCTACTTCTGCAGAGCCACACATAGCTTTTATATTTCCTTCTACTAAATGAAGATTTAGTGAGTACCTACTAGAAAGAAGCCAGGTACTGTGCTAAGCAATAGCAATATAGTGGTAACAAGGCAAGCATAATTTTTTTCACTCGTGGAACTTGTGGTCTGAGGTCAAAATCAGGCATTAAGAAGTAATTTGAAATGTGATGGTTCCACGAAAGGAGAAGTTCAAGCTGTTTGGACAGGGTGCTAACCCACTTTGGGGGAACCAGTGTTAAAACTGGGATTTGAATGGTGAATAAATTGGATGGAACTTTCTTGTGTAGAAGATGTTCAGGACTGAAGGGGCAGAAAATACCGAGAGGCTGGGGAGGAGGCTTGGAACGCAAAGGAAGAGGAGTGTGGCCTTCAGTAATGAGGCAGAACATTAAACAGATATGGGCGTGGCACCACATACCTATGATCCCAGCTGGATGGGGCACTGAGGCAGGAGGATTGCAAGTTAGAGTCCAGTCTGGGTAAAGTAGTGACTTAATGAGACCTTATGTCAAAATAAAAACTCAGGGCCCGGGATTTAGCTCAGTGGTTCCAGTGCCTGTCTTGCAAGTGCAAGGACCCGGGTTCAATCCTCGGTAACCACATACAATACTGGGTGTGGAGACTCACGCCCAGCAGCAACCAGTACCACATACCACAGTGCTGGGCATGGTGGCTCACGCCTGTAATCCCAGCACTCAGGAGGCAGAGGCAGGAGGATTGCCGTGATGTGAGTTTGAGCCTGAGCTCAGGGCCAGCCTGAACTACAAAGTGAGACCCTCTCTCTAAATAAATAATTAAATAATTAAAAATAAAAGGTCAAGTTGGGGGCTGCTCATTGTAAAGGCTCCGGACTCTATCCACAATTTACAAAACTGCAACAAAAAAAGAAACAAGGAAACAAACAGAAACAGAGACAATAAGCTCAGGTTATTCAGAGGGACAGAACAGGCCTTGAAATCAGGTCTCCTCATTTGACTTATTTACTGGTTTAAACCATCATTTTCCTTTTACGAGTGCAAACTTCAGCCCAGACTGAACACATACAAAGGTGTGAGCATGTGTATCAGCAGAGTGCTCCAGGGGGGTTGTTAGAGCAATTCTTGTTTTGAAGGGCACTGGAGAATTACATGAAAGCTCCAGGCTTCATGTAGGGACACTCAACTCACGGGTCTCTCAGCAGATTAAAACCCTGAAGCTGTGCTCAGGGATCGCGGAACCAAGCCTGTACCACACTGCCAAGCCGTGCGGAGCGTGGTGAAGCCAGTTCCAATCATTGGCCCACTTGGAAATGGAGACAACCCATTCCATCTGCTGCTTTAACAACTTGTGTGAACTGGAGACCGATAAGGTAGAAACAGTCCAACAATCATTGCTCTTAGGATCCCTCCCTTAAGAATTATATGTTCCAAACATTTGAATATTTTCTTTTAAATCCTATTTTACTGTGCCGCCTTGAATGACTTCTCAAGAAACACTTGAATTCTGGTTATTTTGCATCGCCTTTTGCTGCTACTGTATTGCCATTTCTTTACTCATTTAAAATAACTGTCGTAAGTATGGAATGAGTTATATGTTTGGATAAAAGATGTGTCAGGAGTCCTATTTACAACAGTAGGAACAGATAAATTGGGATGTGGAAGTGGGCAGGGCTGCCACGTGTTTACATCACACAGAGTATGGTTTAGGTAAGTACAGTTACACCAGCAGAGCACTAGCTAGACGGTAGTCCACTCCACTGTCAGCCACGGGCCCCTGAGCAACGATCAGCTTGAACAATCTTGCATAGCAGCTGTGGAAATTAGGATATGCTGTATTCACTGGCTTGCCTTTCATATGATTGCACATGCATTTCAAAATTAGAAATGCAAAAGTAGCACATACAAAACCAGAGGAAAGGGGCCTCCACCAAAATAAAGAAAAATCTTCTTGTCAGTACCTCAACTGAGACATCACTTTTATCAATAATTTTTTGGATTTTTCTCCAGCCTCAGAATTGAGTTTAAGAACAGCATTTTTCCCTGCTTTTATTTTTACTTTGTTTGATATAATTGGTGTTTTTTGCCAAATTAAGAGAAATTTAAGCACCATTTTTTCCTGCAGATGTAGGTTTTATATGCTTGTGGTAGAATATTTGCAAAAATACAGTGATACCTTAATTCTTTCCACGATTCTGGTCACAGATGTGTTCCATGATTTTGTCTTTTGTTGTGTTGCCAGCTTTACTGAGATACATAATGCACATGTGCATATTCAGTTCGCTTGTTGGTAATGTATAGTTCAGCAGCTTTCCCTGTATTTTTGGAGTTATGCACCCACAAATGGGACTGCGCATGGTGTTAGTGAGATTCATCAATGTAAAAGTATAGATTTCATTTCCTTTTTAGTTATTTATTTGTTAATTCCTTATTTATATATTATCGGTTAACTGGTTTTTATTCACATGCCATAAAATTTACCTTCTGATGATTGGGACATTAGACCAAAATCCCTCTGGCTACTTTTACTTAGCATAATGTTTTCAAGATTCATAAAAGTTGCCGCATATGTTAGTACTTCATTTTATAGCTAAATAGCATCCCGTAGGTAGAACTATCATCTTCTTGCTGTCTGCTCATCCAGTAATGGACAGTTAAGTTTCTTGTTGTTTTTGGCTATCATGAATAATGTGTCAGGTATTTGGACAAACATGTTTTCAGCTCTCTGGTATGCACCTCAAGCCTTTCATTGTTAAATAACATTCCATTGTATAGTTGTACCAAAATTTCAAGCTATTCATCAGTTGGAAAACATGTATTGTTTCTACAGTTTGGCTGTTATAAGAAATACTGTCATGACTTCTGTCATGATTTCAGAACTGGGAATCAAACTCAAAACCATGTGCTTGGCATATAGGCATGTGGCCACGCTGAGCTACCTCCCTGGCCCTCTGTATAGACCTTTTACGACTTCTTTTCACCTAGGGATGGAATTTCTAGGTGATGTGGACCTTTTTCAGAAATCTCATTCTTTTCGCAGAGGCTGCACTACTTAACATTCCCACCAACAATGGAGGAAAGTTCATATTTATCCATACCTGTGCCAAGATTTGTTATCACTCATCTTTTTTTGTTAAAGTTGTCCTAGTGAGTAACATATCCTTATGATTTTGATCTACCTTTACTCAGGAACTAATGATACTGAGTCTATTTTCTCAGGCTGGCTGAGAAATCTTATTTTGTTTCATCTCTTCAGAGAGGGCACCTTTTTCCACAATTCTAGAGAATGTTTCACTTTGTATCCTCTTGTCAGAAGGGAGTTAGAACAACAGTTATTCATCCCAGCAGCAGAGAAAATGGCCACCACAAAAATCAGATTCTCTGGAAAAGGTGGAAATGGCCAATGGTTAGACAACTACCATTATTCACCAAAATACATCAACATGTAAGGAATAACCCAGAATGACCTGTAAACTGAGTAGTCAGAGATCATAATGGCCCCTTTTTGGGATGAGGAAGCCTACCTTGAATTTCTATGATGTTACCTCCTTCATGACTGAAATCCATAGTCTTTCTCTGCTATTGATCAAGAGCACATCTTGCATGTCTTTTTCTCAGAGACCACCCACTGCTCCCTAAAGGCTCCATCTGGAGAATTCAAGCTGGGTCAAGATTTTGCATATGTTATTTCTTTATCTTTTCCTATTTGTTGCACAGAAATGAAGAATCATTGAGTTCCTAGTAATGGCTCTCTTGTCTCCCATAAAAATATTCTGTTGAGTTTCATCATAGGTATTCTTTTTCTTTTCTTCACTGTTTCGCTTTTACTTAAATTGAATAAACCCCCAGGGGTGGACTTGTATGTTACATTTCATGCCTAAAATAATAAAATACATCTTAGAGCTGTGAGTTGCTGTGCTATGGACTGAATGTTTATGTCTTCTAAAAATTTATGCTTGAATCTTAATCCTCAGAATGATGGTATATGATGATGGGTCTGAGAGGCAGCAGGTGGTGTCTTTACTCCTTCTGGACTGGGACGGGTCATAGGGCTGAGCCCTCACAGAAGGACTGCAGCCCTTATAAGGGAATGGAGAGACCAGAACTCTCTCTGCCATGTGAGAGCACAGCTACCTGCAGGCCAGGAGCAGGGCCTTTGCCAGAAACAGAACTGGCAACACCTTCTTCATCTTGGTCTCCCAAGCTGTGAGAACTGTGAGAAATCAGCTCCTATTATATGAGCTGAGCAGTCTGTAAGACTTGTGTTACAGCAGCTGGAACTGAGCAAAACAATATCTCATAGATTGCCGTGTGAGGCCAAAGTAAATTATAACTTCTAAATACAAAAGAACTTTATTCTTTTCTTTCTCAAAGCAGGACTGAAAACTTAGCAGCTAGACTGTGTCAAAAGGCCTTTATACTTTCAGTTTCTTTGTCCATTTAATGGGACCAAAATAACTTTCTTCACTTAACTTTGGGAAAATACTGTGATATAAATGAAACTGCCTTTATCTGCTTAGAAAAAAGGGTACAATATAGACCAAAGAATTAGCATTTTATTTTTGTCTTTTTCATGTGCATATAAATTAGGTGTAAATACTAGGTGACAAATTAGGGGATGGGAGGTCAATCACAAGGTTGGTTGTGTTTCTTCTTTAAAGAGGGTCAGCCTGCCCTCTGCAGAAGAGCTGTGACCACCTTCAAGAGCTTTCACATCTACACTGATGACTTCGAAAAGGTCACTAAAACCTGCTCAGTGGTTTAGCAAGTGAACACAGGCATCCCATAAAGCCTAACACCACATCTCACACACCACTCCTTTTCGTAGTTGTTCATATTTTTAAAAAATAGTAAGGAGAATTTGCTTTGAGCAAGGAGAATTTCATTCAGTAAAGTAACAGATGAAGTTTTGGGGAAAGTGGGACAGTTTTGCTCTTTTCTTTTCTGTTCCTCTAAGAGTGAGTCAGTCCGCCGAAGATCAGAAGCCCAGTGGAAGCCCGCTGCTGGGGGAGATGTCCTTGGTGGTGTCTTTACTCCTTCTGATGCCAAAAACCTGCTCACAGCCATGAAGGCAGCTGGGAGGGGAGCCACCACAGGGTCCCTCTATGTCCCCAGGCTTCTCTCTCTCTCTCTCTCTCTCTTTCCCCTGCCAGGGCCCCAGACTGGCAGGAGCTCCACAGGGAGCAGGAGACAGGATCCGAGCAACGTTACCCAGCCCCTGGCTCCAGGGGATCAAAATGGCACTGTTGGTCTCCCAAACCCTCCTACCTCCTCCCTGGGCGGAGTCGAGTAGGAGGGGACAGAGCCCATGCATGGAGCTCTTACTGCACTTGTCCAGGTGAACCTCGTGGTTGAAGCAGGTGGACTTTCTCACCCTCCTTATATTGACTTGCCCCTGGCCGCCCTGACTGCTTTCTTGGCACCCCTAGAACTTTGCACGTGCCCCCTGCCAGGGTTTCTGGGTCTCCCACCACTGGGGCACCTTTTTCTGCCCTTTGACCTTTGTTTCGACAAGTATAAGGTCCTTCTTGCCACTGGACCTTCATCCTCAGATGCCCTGACCTCTCACCTGCTGCCCCTCTGTCACTAGGTTTCTCTTACTCAGCCTTCACGTCTCAGCCTAGATGTCATGTCCTTAAAGTGAGGACTCTGATCCCTGAACCCACCCTACATTGCGGGTCCCTGTTATAGCCCTCTGTGGCAGGGCCTGATTAAATGCCTGACACCCCCTCCCCATGCCTCCAAGACCCCTCTGTGCACAGTCATCGCCCTTTTGTTCCAGGAGTTCCATGATGCACACGGCAGGGGCAGCAATGCATGCTCTTTTTTGGGGGTGCTGGGGATTGATCCCGGGGCCTTGCACATGCTAGGCGAGTTTTCCACCACTGAGCCACACACCAGCCCCACAACATATTTTTAATGAATTAGAGTATATATTTTAGGGATAGACAAACTACTTTCTACATTCACTGCTGAGATAAATAGTCATTGTTCAGTACAGTAAATGTTCACTGATTGCCTGTTGTGTGCCAGCCCCTGGGAAACAGAGCTGAATAAGACCCTTCCCTAGCTCTCACTAGCGGCTGCTGAGTTGGGCTCCCTGCCACCCCGCCTAGCATCGCTCGGATATCTGCAGAGGCCTTTGTTGCTGTTGTCATGATGATCAGGGCCACAACTGGCATTTAGGTCACCAAACCCTCCCAGTGCACGTGATTCTGCTCACTGGGAGGAGCCAGCCACCGGCTCCCTCTCCACCTCACACTGTGAGTCCCTCACAGTGCGCACTGTGTGGAAGAGAAGGGAGGGGAGGATCATGCTCGGCCCTGTGTGCAGTGAGACGCTTGTCGCTGTGCTTCTCACCCAGAGAAGGTGATGGCTTTCTGTATTATATCAAGGATATATTTTTAGACATGCAAAAGAAAGTCTTTGCCCCTCCCCTACTCAGAAGCTTCAAATTTAAATTAAAAATAAAGTATGAAAATATAAATAGCTTATAGTGAAAATTATTCCTCCTTTCTATGATAAATATTTTTAAAGTACATGAAAATAATGGGAAATTATATTCCAGTTCTTTCTCCAAAAGCTTTGGCTTCATTATGCTAAGAGTAATCAACAAATTAAGACAAATGTTTAAAGTTTTTTAAAAATTTACTATAGTAAAAGATACATTGCCATTAATCCACCTCAGAATTTCCCCTGGCTTCTAACCCACTCACCCCGTCATTCCTGCCACTCTCTGAAGCAGGTCTGGAAGTCTTCTTTCGTGAGTGTCTTCATGGGCTGTGGCCAGAGACAGCAGTGAACACTGCTCCCAAGTGCCACCCAGTTCCTAATGCCATCATGGGGTCCTCCTCCACCCTGTTCCCTGGAGCTGGTATGTCCAACCTTTTGTCCTCCCCAAAGTCAAAAAAAACAGGAAACTTGGGCCGGGGAGTTAGCTCAGTGGTTCCGGCGCCTGTCTTGCAAGCGCAAGGACCTGGGTTCGATTCCCCGGTAACCACGTGACAATACTGGGTGTGGAGACCCACACCCAGCAGCAACCAGTACCACATACCACAGTGCCGGGCGTGGTGGCTCACACCTGTAATCCCAGCACTCGGGAGGCAGAGGCAGGAGGATTGTGATGTGAGTTTGAGGCTGAGCTCAGGGCCAGCCTGAACCACAAAGCGAGACCCTGTCTCCAAAAAAACCTAAAAAAAAAAAAAAATTTTAAAAATTAAAATTAAAAAAAAAAAAAAACAGGAAACAACCATTTCAAATCCAGGCAGCCATGACGGGACAGCTACTCATGAAGGAGGGCTTGCAGCCCTGCTCCACAAAGTAGCACAAATGCTGCGATTATCCTAAGCAAGAGAGTATATATTGAGGCAAATTAATGGCAATTTGTCTTTTACTGAAATAATTTTTAAATTTTAGTCATTCACTCTGCAGTCATACCACGTACTTCACTGTGAAAGTGTGAACATTGTGATGGAGTGAATATTTCATTGTGTCCCGTCTAACTATTGTTTGTGCAGATAAAAATCACGTGATGGAATGAGCAGGGTGATGTAGTGTTTAAGTAGAGTGGGTTCCTCGGCCTCCCGGCGACTTTGGGACAGGACAGTCCTACGCTAACAGCAGGCCTATGCATTTCAGGTTGTTCAGCAGATCTCACAGCTCTGCCTCCTGGATGCCACTAGGACCCCTCAGTTGGGATGACAAAAAATGTCTCTAGACATTGACAAATGGCCCCAGGTGGAGTTGGGGGAACAGAACTGCTTCTGATTGAGACCTATTGAACTAGACTTTTTTCATGTGCTTCCAGCCCTGTGTCGCAAGACCAGTCCTGGTCCATCAGCATTGGCCACAGGCTTCTTAGGTGGGGAGAGGGATTTCAGGTGGACTCCTGATGGGCAGAGGGAACCATGGGAAGCTGCAAGGTGCTCAGCTCCCTGATGCTCTCAGACAGGCTGTCAGTACGCGCTGTGTTCCAGGCATTTTGGTTTCTCCTCCGAGCTGATTGCTCCAGGGAAGAGCTATGGGATCCTTGGGGAACCATGACAATTTCTCTTTGATGTTCGCAGCTGAACCCCAGGGCGTATGAGTAATGCTGTCACCTGAAATGTCTCCCTAAGCCTCGGGAGGGAGCTGCAGAAAATTACAGTGTGTTGTGGGGAACGCAGGAGCTGGAGAGACTCCTTCAAAAGAAAAAAAGAAAAGAAAAGAAAAAAAAGCAAGACTCTTCTGAAACTTGCTTGATTTAGCCTTCTTTCCATGGAGAGCTTTAGCTCAGCCTCAGGTGTACCTGGAAGTGGGGGAGGGGTCCATTGTGACTGGTCCATTTTAAGGCTGTTGCACCCCTTGGGTTGCTATTTTATTGACTGCTATGCCTCTGAGTTCTCCGCCATCCATCTGTCCCTGGCGTGGAGGAATGTACTTCCTTCCTTCCAACACCCTTCTTTTCCTCAAACCACCCAAACTGGCTTCTACAGAAGAAGAGAGCCATTCAGATAAAGAAACATCAGTGTGTGTTGTGGCAGATTCCTTCTATGTGGCAGCCACACTTGACTTCCTGGAGTCCACAGTCCAGCTTGGTCCTGCTGAGAAAGACGAAGCTGCAGAAAGCTTTTAGGGAACTTAAGGAAGAACGACAGAACTGACCCCAAAACAAGTCACCACAAGCCTTCACCTCAGCAAAGGGGCGGGAAAACAAATCCATATAATCAGTTGAATTAAAACTATTTTACTTAAACTGTTTCATCTGAATATAAAAATTTGACACAATTCCCGATGTGAGTAGAAAGGGTGCTTCGTTTTCCTTTTCTACCTTTGTGAAAGATTTCAGTTTTACCTAATGCTCCCCAAACCCTAAGTAGTGGATTCTGATGTCTCCTCATTTTGCATTTGAAGACATTGAAATGTACCGAGGGGCTCAAGGATTCTGAGAAGAGATTATTGAAACCAGACTCAGCTGTAATCCCGATGAGGGTGCCGGGCAGGAGGATCACAAATTTTAGCTCAGCCTGGGCATTTTAGCAAGACTTCATCTCAAAAAATGCTCAGGGTGTAGCTGAGTGAGTCAGTCATGGGATCAATCCCCAGTGCCAAAAGCAAACAAGAAAAAGGAAATCAGATGTGTCTGCCTTAGGATAGTCAGCTCCTGAACAGCTCTACCTTCATGGCTTTCCAGCTGCAGCATGTGCTCAGCATGGACTCCCCCAAGGCTGGGTAAAAGTCGAACCACCAGTCTTACCCCATAGTTTCTTTTTCTGGAGTGGCCTGAAAACTTGTATCTGTAAACGGTTCCCCAGATGATGTTTACCTGCTGGTCCAGTAACTGCATCTGTGAACCATGACCTGAATTCTGAAAAACAGGACAAACACTGCCTCTGGAAACCTTGAGAGAAAGTTATCTAGTCAAAATTGACCACTGAGAGCAGAACTGTGCACAGATCACCACCTAACAAGGTGTTACTGTGTGCATCTTGTCTCAGAGGATGGTGTCAGGAGACAAAGGTAATTGACCTGTTGGAGGTGTTATTCTGGTACTCCCTTGGCTGCCTCCCATTTCCGAGAACACTGTCAGACTTCATCATTAGAGAAGGTACATACACGTACCACCCACCACCCTTGCCTCTGACTACACTAATAGGCCACATTTGCAAGTCATGTGCTTTTGGTCAACATGATGACATTTCTTTTTCAAGCTATGTTTAATTCATGTTCTTTATTTAGTAAAATTTTGTGTACTCAGATTCTGTGTAAACACTGTAACTATTGTGTTAGAAAATACTCTCCGGATGTTAATTATACAGAAAATAGATTTACTGCCAAGAAAGATGGGCAAACCTTGAATAAGGTCTTGGATCTTAATAATGAATCCAGCAAAAATTCTTAGGCCATTTTTTTTTTAATTTGTAAAAGAAACATCCCTTAAGATTTCTGATTGCAGTCACTTGGAAAACAAGAGGCACTTCAGGACAGATTTTGTGTTCTTCCTCTTTTGACTGATTGAGTTTCAACTGAATTAATATTCAAAAGGCACATTTGAAACCTGAAATAAAGCTGATTTACTTGTTGATACTGTTCTGAACCCTTCTGAGCTGGTTGGGGAGAAAGGCATTGGCGCCTTACCATCCTGCCACTCAGTAGCAAAGCTAACAATCCCAGATGTGAAACCACCCATAAACCCAGACCACCTTCATGTAGATGGATTCAGGAAAAAAACTCCAACCAAAATCTGTTGCACTGCCTTTGCTATGAGAATTGTTCTAGGATTATGTGGAACTGAATTTTACAACTGTTTGAAAGGAAACTAGAGACTGGTGGCACGTGGGATCCTTCTGGGTCCTTTTTCCAACTGCCTGAGACAGTATCAATTCCGGAGGGAGAACTTTAAAAAAAGATTTTGTTTGTTGTTTGGTTGGTTGGTTAGTGTTAGTGTTAAGAAGAGAAAAAGCTAACGATACTGGTTTGAGATGTCAGCTGAGGCTAGAACATCTCCAGAGGCTAAATTTTCTAGAAACAAACCAAAGATCTTCACATGGGCTTCTTGTTTTGCAGTAGTCAACAGAAAGCTGTTTGCTAGAGATTAAAAACTCCTTGTTTTCTTCCCACACGGAGAGCTGGGCCGGAACCAGCAGCACGGAAGTATGAGAGAAAGGCCTTCTCCTGTTGGCCACAGCAGCAGGTTGTCATGTGCGGGGAGGCCTGGAGTCAGGAGCCCAGGCGAGGCTGGAGGGTCCTCACTCGCCCTGACCCTTCCAGCCTGGTCTCCCCACCTGCTGGCTCCAGCAGAGCTAAGGAAACGCCCAGGGCTCCCGGGAGTACAGTCCGAAGGGATGATGTTTTGGCGCAATTTTGTTTTTGCGTCTGCGTGAGTGACTTTCTCAGAGGGATATTTAAGTGTAGACAAAGCGCGATGCCAAGCAAGGAAAGACCCTGGCCGGTAGAGTAAGGGGTTCCCCAAGCAGCTAGACTGCGTAGGGCTGGTGTGCACGCGCGTGCACGTGTGTGTGTGTGTGGGGGGTGCGCGCACGCGCGCAGAACGCGCCAGCCAAGTGCGCTGAAATGCAGCTCCCTTCTTTGCCTGCAAAGAGTTGCGCGGCTTCCCTTCCCGGCCCGCGCCCGCGCCCTCGGGGAGCGCCAGGGGGAGTCCTCGTCGGCCAGGGCTTCCCGCGCCCCGGGGGCGCCCAGGGCTCGCCTGGCGGAGCTTAGCGCGGCTCGCTCGGCGAGCGGGCGGGGTGGACACTGGGCTGCTGTGTGCCAGCCGCAGCCGTGGGCTGGCGGGCGCCCAATCCGGGGCATGCTGCCCAGCCTGGCCAGCACGCACGCTGAGAGCTGAGTTTGGTGGCGGGCGTGACCCAGCCGTCCCAGCAGAAGCCGGCGGCGGGGCCGGAGCGCGCACCAGCCTCGGATCCAGGCTGCAGCCGCGGAAGCCGACCGGCTGGGCGGCGGGCGGGAGGCGGCATGGCTTCGGTGTTCACGTGCGGCGTGGAGGACCTGCTGTTCAGCGGCAGTCGCTTCGTGTGGAACCTGACCGTGTCCACGCTGCGGAGATGGTACACGGAGAGGCTGCGGGCGTGCCACCAGGTGCTGCGGACGTGGTGCGGGCTGCGGGACGTGTACCAGGTGAGCGGCGCCAGCCGTGCCGGCTCCACCTGTATGATTTCGTATTCTCTCTCTCTCTCTCTCTCTCTCTCTTTCTCTCTTTCTCCCCTTCACGCTTCCGTTTAAAACTCCTAGCGGATTTCTGGGCCCCGGAGCCCAGGGCTCACTAGCTGTAAGTAACCGCTGCCTGATGAGCTTGTGAATTGTTGGTGTGGGGTCACCTGGGAGTGACTTCCAGCTTCTGCAGACGTCTGTGAGGGTGACACGCAGAAACTGCAGGTTGACAGTCAGAGGATTCGTTCTTTTTCATTTCTGTGGGAGAGGATGGCCGTTTCTGAAGCCGCGTTTCACACAGCATTATTGTGAGAGGGGCGCTTTAGTGCCTTTGCTTTTCATTTTATTTCAGTCTTTCCATCAGGCAGCCGCAACTTGGAAGACAGAGCCAGGAAAAGCTGATTCCTGTCTCTTGGTTTTTGGAAGGAAGGACAGTGAGTTGTGAACACTTTGTGGGAGGCTGACAGGCTGCAGGAAGACAGGGTGGCCGGGCTGAGCGATGGAATGCTCACGTACTGGCTGTCACCCAGCTCAGCCTCTGTATTTCTTAATGGGTTCCCATCCTGCAGGCGCATAATATAACGAGTTTGTTGAACCTCTCTTAGACAGCAGCTTTCCTGGGTATTTTTAAAAACAGCAATGTATGGATCTTAAAGTCCTGTGTGTTGGCTAATATCTTGAGATATGCAGAAGGTTATACCTGGGTTTGTAGGAACATAGGGTCACGTTTTCTTGAGGTGAGGAGCAGCGCTTGGGTCCCCTTGCCTCCCGACCCCGTTTCTAATGTGGCTGGGTTTGTATATCGTTGTGCTCTGTATGTGAACCCGCAGTTAGTTTGGACCAAACACAGCTTTCCAGCAGTTCAGCACGCACCTGAGATCACACCACAGAAGCCTAAAGATTCAGTGTCCCTGGGTCACCCTTGTTTTAAACCAGGAGAGAAATTTAACTTGTGCTATCTGGGCTCCTGCTTTGTATAACATGCCTGTGCTGTCATGCAGTTTGAAATGGAATCCAGGCTGAGAACCAGGCCAGCACGTGGGGCTTGAGGGTATTAGCGAACTGCGGATAGATCCCATCTGGCCACAGGAGACAGCTCTCTGGCTGTTTGGAGCCAGAGGTGTGTCTATCTTTCAGCATTTTTCTCTTTTGGGAAATCCCTGCTCAGTTTGGTTTACAGCACAAGTGCCCCTTGTGTGGTTTTGCTTTTTCTTATTAATGTTCGGGAAACTTTGAAAAAGAGAACACAAATACTGCAGCCAGTCAGACAGGCTGTGTGCCCCACCCCAAAGGATTCAAGGGCTTTGTGGATTATCCTTAATGCTGTTACTGACCAATTCAAATATGAAGGTTCCAGAAACCCAAGACCCTCTGAGTTCTTTAGAAGGTTGATCAATAATTATTTTTAAGTACAGCTGCAATTTTGAAAGCGCGACTATATATGCTATTAAAAGCGACTCTCTTGCTTATGTGAAGTGGATGGTGACTGAGCCTCTCATGATCAGAAAGCACATCTCAAATAATGGTGGCTTTTGAGTCCTGAGTCATAAACAGGAATAAATGATTCCTAGGTTTAAAGTTTCCTATGTCTGTGGAGAAATGAAATTTAAAAAAAAAATACCCTCTGGTTTAGGAGAGCCATGCTGTTCCTGACTGTGCAGCTTACTCACTTGCAAAGATAATTATTCAAGACTTTTCAAGTACTGAACTAAAAAGTAGTGACTTGAATTGTATAGAATAGAAAGGTAGTTTTTAAAATTGGCATACTTTAAGGTCAATTTTAAATAGACAAGTGAATCCAGTCTTTGCCTATGCATGATTATAGGTAAGTCAATCTTACTCCACTTTGGTTTCATCATTTGTAAAGTAGAGAATATAATGTTACTAATTACAGAGATTGATGAGATGTTAACTTATGTGTAATATATTTAGCACACTACCTAGAGTTTAGGAAACATCCAACTAATATTACCTGCTCTTTTGGCTAGGATTTTTAAAAAATTATAACAGGAGCCCAACTTAAGCACAAGTTGCAGTAGAATGAACTTCAAGGATGGTTTGATCAGGGCCCTGGGCTACTTCTCCTGGATTCTTTTGGCCTTGTTTTTCATTTGTTGTTATTATAATCAGATGATTTCTTCCCTCGTGGTAGCAGAAGGAAGAAAGAAAACCACAGAAGTCCTAGGCCTTAGATCCATACATAAGTGGACCCAGAAAGAAAGAGATTTTCTTATATTCATCAAAAGTATCAATTTGCAAGCTGAGAGTCCTGTGTAGAGTCTGTCCACACTGTAGTACTGAACTAGTACTGGAAAAAGGCACAGGATCATTCCAGAATTCTTAGTGCAATAAAAGGGCCCAAGAGGATCAAAAATTTCTTGGGGAGGGAAGGGTGGCAAAAAAGTTCCTCCTTTTAAGCATAAATGGACATGCAATGCAGAAACATATACAAAGTGTCTGTGGCACTTAAAATTTGGCAGAGATATGATTAGCAAACAAGCAAAAAGGCTCCTTGCAGGAGTAATAATGAGCAAAAGGATGAGAGATAACAAATCACACCAATTGACTAATGGGAACAGACTTGTTTCTGATACAGGAGGGGAGCAGGGTCCAGTCAAAAACACCAGGAGAGGGCAAAATTCCTGTTAAAACACAACCAGCAACGTCTATTGCACAATTGAAATCTCTAATCCAGTGCTCTCCCAGATAAAAATAGTCATTTTTCTAAGATAAGTGCAAAGATTAATGTACACATTTTTGTTTTGTATTTTGCACTGTAATTTGAGTTAAAGCTATGGGGGCTTCTCAATAAAATATCAGTATTGCTACCTCAAAAGTTTTGAATTGTAAGTCACAAAGGTGACTGTCCCTCTAAGAGCCCAGGTTTCTGGCATATGAAATAGAAGCACACACCAGAGAGTTACCTATTTTACTGATCCCAATTTTTTAAATCACCTTGTTGATTAAAAAAAAAAAGGAAAGTGTCATTTTTCTCGCTTCTAATCTGAACAGTCTTATTTGTAAGGAAATCCAAGGCTCAGTATCTCCAGAGAGGAATCAGGGTAGGGTGGGAGAGATCCATTACATGAAATACTTGGCAATCCCCCTGGAGGTGTTTTGTTTATTCATGTACTGTAAGTGAAATGCGATCTTCCACCTATTCATACAATATTTGGCAACAACATTATTGCCTGGCTAGCAAAGGCATAATTTCTTCAGAATTGAACACTTCCTCCACAGCTAGATATTAGAGCAGCAAGTGACTTGATTTGCCAACAAACCATGAATAATTAAGATACTAGCTTGAAGGCGTTTCTGTAGTAATACTACCAAATAAAAGCAGGCAGAGGCTGTACTGAGGCAGCCTTTAACAAACCCTAACTTTGTAAGCTAAGGCTTGAATTTGGTTCAACCAGCAGACATGAGAATTCCCTTTTAAGTTAAGCTAAATTCCAAAAGCTGATTTGTCAGCCATATGCCTGCCCTTGCTTATGTCTTTGCTGAGTGGGTTGCATTAGAACA
Organism: Petromus typicus; assembly: GCA_004026965.1. Classification (NCBI taxonomy): domain Eukaryota; kingdom Metazoa; phylum Chordata; class Mammalia; order Rodentia; family Petromuridae; genus Petromus; species Petromus typicus. The sequence continues at coordinate 44,808 of PVIR01006825.1, forward strand.
ATTATGTTTAGCAAACAAGGAAGATGCAAAATGATCAGAGAATGTTGATGAAAAATGATTACCACCTTTTGTTTTTTACCAAGTGTAACATGTTTAGACAAAGCCCTCAGTTTATTACTTTGGGATAGACTTTCAGCTTTTCCCCAGTGACCCAAAGGTAGGATTTCTTCCAAATTCTGAATAGAGTCATTGCCTCCAAAGGAGGCAATGTGCACAGAATCAGGGATATTTGAGTGACCAGAAGAGGCTGGGTCAGCTCCCCTGACCAGACAGCTGGCGCCAAGGGTGTAGTATACAGTGCAAGATGTGGGGAGTCTATAGCACTTAACTTGAACAAACTTGACCTTGAGCATATTACTTCCTGTGTCTGAGATTAGTTTCCTCCTGGGTAAGAGGGAGAGTGGTAGCAGCTGTATTGCGAGGTAGGGTGAGAAATTCATGAGATAACGATGTCCAAATATCTCAGTTTGCTCTTGGTGGGCACAAACAGAATCTCAGCAAAGCTCAGAGGCCATAACACTGAACTCAGAGAAAGCGTGTGACAGAAGGCAGCTGAGAGTATTACTATTGCTTTCATTAGCAAGTCTGCTCAGGAAGGAAACTCAAGTTTTCATCTCTGCATGGTGGCTGTTCATTAAGAGAGGAGATGGGGATTCCCACAGTAGAGTGTGGGGTAGATCTTGGATATTTGGATTGCTTTCCCCCAGGAGATCCAGATCTTCTTTTAATTAAGCCCATCTATAAATCTAGAAAAGTACAGGCTTATAACACCAGGATTTTGGAGAAAACCTTCTCTCTCATGATCCACATGCAGATATCATTTGAACCTAAACATCTCATTGGTGGCAAAAGTCACATCCCCTAAAGGACGACACTCCACTGAGCATTCAATGATCTGTGTGCTCGCAAAGCTTGTACATTTCACTCTTTCATCCTTCACTCTCCACCAGCAAAATCTGCCCTACCTACTGTTTTTGCAAATAAAGTTTTATTGGTATTTACATTCATTTACACAGTACAGCTGGTCTTAGATTATCATGGAAAAATGGAAAAGTTGTAACTCAAAGTTACTGCTTAAAGTTGAGTTGGCAGAAAACTGGAGATTGTTAGTATCTGACCCTGTACAGACAACCTTCAGCAATCTTTAGAGTAGAGGGAAAAAAACAATGTAGAGTGGAGAACTTTAGAGAAAGAAAAGTCCACAGTTTAATCATCAACAAGCAGAACTTGAAAGAATATGGAGAAATTCTCTCACCCAAAACCTAGTCTCTGGGAAATTAAGATAATCAAGATAAGTATTCAGGGTATTTTACTCTGTCTTTGATGTGCAACCTAAAACTGGCTTCCTGGGTTGGTGTGTTAATATGCTCATCCATTGATACAGAAAGTCAGTATCAAACACTCAGCATGTCCACGTTACTGTGCCAAGATAGTAGGAATACCAAATCAAACTAATTTTTTTCTGCCTTCAATAAACATCTTGTCAAGTTGGGAAGACCATTAAGGAAATCAGACACCAGAAAAGTTTCATCAGTCTGATAAATAGTGGAGGGAAATAGAAGGGGAGGAGAGCCAGGACACATCCTGGAAGTCATTCTTTAGGACAAGAGAAAGACACAGGCATTTCAGGCAGGAAGCAGCATGACTTTTGTGAATGATTAGTAAGAGGTTTTGAAAAAGGCCTGACCAGTAGAAAGTGAAACAGATTAACAGAACGATTTTGGTGGAGAGTGACTCCTGACGCTGAATGATCTTGTCCTTTGGAATGCTGGTGTTTTCCTTGAGACCTCTGGGGAGAGAGGAGAGGTCGATGTGGCACTGTCCCTGGCAGCAGTGCATGGAGGGGTGGGTGAGGGAGTGCCCCGAGTGAGGCTGGAGAGAAGTAAGGAGGCCAGGTGATGATGTGGTGTGTGAGTCAGGACGGCCAGCAGCCTCAGGAGCCTTGTTCTTTACAGCAGCAGGGCAAGGATTTGGCCCACGCTCCCTGTCTAAACACAGGCTGGCCGTGAGCTCGCCTTATTGCTGTCATTCATTCTCGCAGAATGCTTCTGAACACTGTCAGGTGTCATGACAGAATGCCGAGATTGCCTGAGTCTAGTGCTGTCCAAGTACCTGGCTTCTAAGTCTCTCAGCCAGGTTACCAATCAGAACTGGTCACACAGTCCCGCCATCCAGGGGGACCAGGAAAAGCAGTGTACCTGCCACAGAACAGCGTGACACTGATGCAGATTGCTTTCCTTAGGATACCAGCTCCGAAGGGAAATGAGGAAAATTTTAGAGGTCAGCACCTATGGAAGGGAACAGAAGATGGAGCATTCTTTAGAGGGAAATGCTGGCTGTAATTCAAGCTCAACAGGTAGCTTCACAGTGGAAAGTTGTCTCAAGTTGGAAAAAGAGAACTGGGCTTCCTCCTGTCCTCACCCACCCATCTTCAGAGGTGAAGGTGGCCTTGGGGTAGGTAGCTATCTTTAAGAAAGGGCAGTCCCGGGGCCGGGGAGTTAGCTCCGTGGTTCCGGGGTCTGTCTTGCAAGCGCAAGGGCCCGGGTTCGATTCCCCGGTAACCATATAACAATACTGGGTGTGGAGACCCACACCCAGCAGCAGCAACCAGTACCCCATACCACAGTGCCGGGCGTGGTGGCTCACACCTGTAATCCCAGCACTCAGGAGGCAGAGGCAGGAGGATTGTGATGTGAGTTGGAGGCTGAGCTCAGGGCCAGCCTGAACCACAAAGCGAGACCCTGTCTCCAAAAACCTAAAAAAAAAGAAAGGGCAGTCCCTAGAGGGGGCAGGGAGGTGACACAGCTCTCAACAGCTGGGGGAAGAAGTGTGGGCAGCACATCACAGCCCTCCTACAAATGCCTGCCCAGCAGGTGCTAGGACCACAGCCAGAACCAAATCAGGGCAGCGGAAAGGAAGTGGGAAGTGAGGTTGCATTGATGGGAGGGTGTGGAATTTAGCAGTGAAAAATGGCGCAACCACTGGCGATCACCTGACTGCATCTTACTTTGTGGTGAAGATCTGGCAGCTGTGGAATCAATGCGGGTGGGGCAGGGGGGGAGTTACCTGATAAGCTAATGAAGAGTTTCTTACTGAAAAAAATTCATCTTCCACTTTTTCTTGTAACCTAGGACTGCAGTTTTATGACAGGTAGCTTAAGTTGTTGAAAAAGGGGAACCAATTTCATTTTTTTGCCCATCACTTGACATAAATTCATTTCTCAAGGACCTGTGTCATTTAAGGTCAATGAGATTAGTCTCAAGATCTTTGAATAGCCTATTTTAAACCTTTGCAGCACAGCTTGGAAACATCAGGTCAAGAGCAGACTCTCCTCCCATTCCATAGGGCTGTTTGTTTTTCTCTTTGGTCTTTTGTAGGTGGAGCTGCAGCAGGAAAGACCTCCTTGCTCTTCCCCTCACTTAAGTTTACTGTACATGCTTTATTTTGGTGTCCTGATTGGTCGTTGTGGAAAAGTTTGGCTGACTACAATGAGGAATAAGATCGGTAGTTCTACATTTTATAAACAAGACCATATGACTTGGAGCATAGAGAGAAAGCAAAAATTAAGCTCCCATGAAAAAATTTACATTAACATCCATATGTAAGACCATGTGTTGTGGATATATGTACGTACATACCATATTGTTACCTTTGAAATAAACTTGTGCTATTAAGGAGACTAAAATGGTAAATAGTTTCTTTTTCTCCTAATATCCTAGTCACGTTTAGTCTGTTGAATTTTGTGTTTGGGTAAAGCCTTTTGCTAAAATAGCCATTTTCTCTTTATGTCACACTGTTAAAGTACCTCTCCCTGAACATGACTGACTGATACTAATTTTTAAGCAGCTAGTATGTGCCAGCCCTTACACTTGGCACTTTTCCTTATGTATCAGCCTTAAGAAAAAACAAAAACTTGGAGACCCAGTGGCTCAATCAGTTAGCATGCGGTACTTATACAGAAAAAAGAAAAACATTTCAAGGTTTATTTCAGTGTGACAAAAATATAAAAGATAATGTAGGTTAAAAACCATGTTCCCACCTCTCAGCTTTAGGCATCTATTAGTATTTACTGTATTGCTTGTATAGTTTTTGAAATACAAAGAATTGTGTGGAATCCTCTGAAATATCCTTTGTTCCTCTTCCCTATGCCTAGAAGTAGTCCTGCCCGAAGTTTCATTCTCACAGTTTTTTTTTTTTTTTAATTCTGCCACATTGGTTTGTATCTACAAACAAAATATACTGCTTTGTGTGTTTGTGAAATGTGTGGGTGTGTTGATGCTACTACTTTATTTTTCTCTTAACCAGTTTTTGGGATTCTTCTCTAATCCACTGCAACCTCTGAGAGAATAAACCAACCTTTCCTTGATGGATATTCAGGTTTTTCCCAAATTTCCTGTATACTCAAGGACAGTAAGATTTTGTCTATTTATCTCTGCATGTCTGTAAGCAAGAATTTCTCTATGATCTGTATTGAAAAGGAGAGTTGAGTGATTTTGCTGCTTTATGAAATGTTGCTCCTTATCTTTGTCTTCTTCAAGATGCTATCACAAAGCCCTTTTTATTGATTTTTGTGGTTGTGTTAGCTAGTGAGCCCAGAGCTGGAATAGGAGTGTGTTCAAGCTGCCCTTGCTGCCTAGACTTTGACCACCAACTTGCTGTTTTAATTATTAAAAAGTGAAAACCCACAGAGATCAAATCTTATCAGTTTTTCTCTTATTCATTCACTCAATTCATATTGGGGAAACCTTGTCTAGTGCTTAAAAGTGACTCTACAAACTCAGACTTTTAAGAATTCAAATCCTCCTGTGACTTTTGTTAGTCACAGGGGTTCTCGACAGCTCAATTTTTTTCAGCCTAAAATGTGGACAATGACAGTACCTCCCTCAGAAAATGACCTTATGGTTATTATTACACAAGTTAAATGTACTGGTATTTAAAAATATCAAAAACAGATGTGCAGATAGATACACTAATGGTTGTTGGATGAAGAATGGCTGGATAGACAACAGGTGGATAGGTGAATGAATGCATGGATGCATAACAGCCTGCCATATAATTATCTTCACATATGCATTATTCTCAATTTTTTATGTGTATGAATAACCTATGGAACTTCTAAAATCTGCAGGGTTCTTGGCTCCTTCTTTCTTCCTTCCATTACCCCAGATTAAAAATTACATTCTGGGTTATAACCAGGAGAGGGGCCCAGTGACTCTTGTATACAGACACCAGCCCACATAGTTTTTATTTCTTAGCTTTTCATTAGGTATCTTTGTGTGTGTGTGTGTGTATGTGTGTATGTGTGCGGTATTGGCATTGAACCCACAGCCTTCATGCAGAGCGACAGCCCCAGCCCTTTTTATGCTTTTTATTTTTAGTCAAGGTCTTACTAAATCATTAAATTGCCCCATTGGACTTGAACTCATGATCCTCCTGCCTCAGCCTCCCAGAATACCACCATACTTGGCTTAGCACTATACATCTTGACAAGCACTATACCATTTTCTCAATTTATTGGAGGAAATCAGTAATTTTACAGCTACTTATTTCTGTCCCTCCAAAAACAAGTAATTAAACTTTCTTCCTCCCCGCTCTGAGTCCCTGTCCATTGGACTGCGGCTCCCTTCCCCAGTTTCCCGTCTGCGTTGCCTCTAGCCCCTGGCTGCTGCTGTCTTCCTCATGTGTTCGCTGTCCCTGCCGTGACCTGTAGATGTGCAGCTGCCACAGAGACCCAGTTATTACAAGGGTTGAGCTGTCCGTGGGGAGTGTCGCCAACAAATATTTCTACAGAAATTACTTTGCCTCATTAATATGCAATTAGATGCTTGTTATCTAAGACAGAAAAGGTCCTTGATAAAGTAGGAAAATAAAATGGGCTGGTCAGCTGGGTTAAAATCCAGTCCCTCTCATCAGCCAGCCCTGGGACCCGCAGCCCCACTGTTCATTCTCTCTGAACCTTTTTGCTTTGTTTTGTTTTGGTTACTTAGAAAAAAGGTAAAATAAGCTCTCTCTATTATGTGTAGTGTGAAGATTAAAAATAACATTTATTAAGCAATGGCAGCTTTTGATACCTGAAAATCTGGCCTCCTTAAAAGTTGATCCTAAGCCAAAAGTGAGTTGTGTCAGAGAGAGTGCTGAGTAGAAGTCCTCATTATCATTTTATTTAATTTTGTCAATAGTGATGTGAAATAGGTACAATCAAACCCATTTGGTGTTGTAGAAATTCTTTTCAGCTGTAAGATAACTTGTCCAAGAGCCAAGTTTAGAGCTTGGCAGTGTCTAAATCTGAAACTCATTTACTTGAGCCGTGGAATAAAGTGAACTTACTTTGCCATTTACCTAAATTCAGCCTTTTCCTTTGCATGTTTGCCTTTCATAGGCTGTGACAACCCACTGTCCTCTCTCCCTGTATCAGAATTGGTAGCCACTGCAGAGAAGAAGGAACCCTTCTCCACTGTTGGTGGGACTGTAGACTCATACAACCCCTGTGGAGATCAGTTTGGAGATTCCTCAAAAAGCTAGGATTGGTGGTCCCATTTGACCCGGCCATTGCCCTGCTAGGTATATACACACAAGAATTAAAAGACTCATATCACAGTGACATATGTGCACCCATGTTTATAGCAGCCCAATTTGTGATTGCTACATCTTGGAAACAACCCAAGTGTCCATCAACTGGAGACTCGATAAAAAAGCTGTGGTTCTTCTACAGAATGGGGTATTACTCTGCCATAAAAAATGATAAGTTTGAATCATTTCTACTTAAATAGACATACCTTGAGGATATCTTCATAAGTGAAATAAATAGGTCACAGATAGGTACATATCGCATCTTTTCTCTGGTATCAGAAAATAAAGATGTAAATGAGTCCTAGCATTGTATGTTATATATTGTGAAATAGAAAATGCTCAAAGTAAAATAGGGTAAAGGGGGAAAAATAATGAGATTATAACAAAAAAGTAAGGAAACAAATTTTATGTATATACAGGGGCGGTAGGGTGGGCAGGGCTATGGGAAAAAATGAGAATTAAGTTGTGTCTTATACTGGTGCAAATCTCCATTACGGAGTGCAATCATGATGTGTATATGTAATGTACCAATAAAGATTTAAATTTAAAAAAAAAGAATTGGTAGCCACAAGAAAGATTTCATAAACTCTTTTAGACTAAAGTAAAAATGGCTGATGAGGCTGTTGCCACTGGCTGAAAGATCAGCGTTTCAGACTTGTCTGTATCCCGAATCTTGATCTTCATTTCACAGTAACACCATCTCTCCAGATGTCCGGAGGAAAACTTGGGCTTATCCACAACTCTTGGTTCCACACTGAACTGCGAGCATGACCCTTGACCCTACATAGACTGTTTATATTGTTATATATGTATAAAGACTCATGAAAGTCCTCCTCCTCCTGTAGAATGCCTTTATCCATCATTCCTGCCACTTCCCAAGGCCATTCTGGATGTCCTCTTTCACCGATTTTCACCTAATCCCTCCTTTTGCAGTCTGCTGTCAGCCCAGCCTCCAGGAGATCTGGTGTGAGCTAGTTCACATCACAACCTCACTCTGTTCCTGGCTCTGAGGAAAAGCTGCCTTTCTAACCCTGCTGGCCTCTGCATACCTCCAGGTGTGCTCTCCTGCCCTGGCTGCCCTCTGCACCACAGTCGCTGGGCCCAGCCCTCAGCGCTCTCCCCACCCAACTCCAGGGACATTGACCTCCTGTCTGTCAAACCTGCCAAGCACATTCCAACCCTGTCACCTGGAAGCTGGAAGCCACCAGGCATGTCTCCTGACTTCCTGTGGGTCTCTCTTCATGCATCACTAGCCAGAGGACGACCCAAGGCCACTGTCTTAGTCAGCTGTAGTTTTCTCTGTAATCTCTTGTTTCTCCAGGAAAGAACATTAGTGAAGGACCCACAGCGACCTCACTGTCGTGTCCTCAGTACCAGAATGGTGCCTGAAATATTATGTGGACTTTTGACAAGCAGGGTGTCCACCCTCTTGGCCTGCTGGGCTGTACTAAATGAGGAGGCTTGTCTTGTTTTTATCATGCAACTTCCTCATTTTAATGTTTTAACTTATTAAATTATAAAATAACACAAGTATACATTTAATAAGAAAACTTATATGTCTATTTAATAACAGCAAGCACCTATCTTCACAGGTACACCCATGTCTAGGTGAGGTATAATACTGTTACCAGGAGTCACTCACTCAAAGCAGCACAAACTCGTGTTGTATCTGATTCACAGCCTGAAATCTGACTGATTATGTGGCGAGGGCAAGAGATGGACTTAGCCTCGTACACTTCCTTACACAGAGTTCTGTTATCACCTCCATAGGCTGCTCAGCACCATGCAATAGTCCTGAAATAGGTCACTTTAAAAAGTCCCCTCAGGGCTAGGGATTTAGCTGAGTGGTTCCGGTGCCTGTCTTGCAAGCACAAGGACCCGGGTTCAATTCCTGGAAACCACATACAATACTGGATGTGGAGACTCACGCCCAGCAGCAACCAGTACCACATACCACAGTGCTGGGCGTGGTGGCTCACACCTATAATCCCAGCACTCGGGAGGCAGAGGCAGGAGGATTGCTGTGATGTGAGTTGGAGGCTGAGCTCAGGGCCACCCTGAACTACAAAGCGAGACCCTGTCTCAAAAAATATAAAAAATAAAAAAGTCCCCTCATATTAAAAGTCTAGAGTCTCTTGGGCCCACATGTGACCTGTGGGCTGTGGGCTGGACACACCTGCTGTGAATATCTTTGTTGTCTAAATGACCAGATGAGTCTGCCCACTTCTGTTTTCAGAAACTGGCTCTGGGCAGTCTGAGGCCTCAAAAGCAGACAGGAGGCTGTGGTTTTGGTGTCTGGCTGAGAGGGCAGGGTACCAGAGAGGGCGGTGGCAGCACGTGGCACAGGAAGACTGAGCATTTGGAGGAGGAAGCCCCACAAGCACAGTTCTGCCCAAGGGCAATGTTTCCATTTTGAAGAGATTGGAATGCCTATGCATATGAAAATGCACACTTGTATGAGCGTCTGTCTGTTCTTTCTTCTTGGAAAGAGCCCCAAGTCAGTGCAAGGCACTTAGGAACACATGTGCTTGGATTCTCTGGTGTCTGTTTCACCAGGGCAGCGGCATGCTGCACAGCCGTTGTCTGTGGAAAGGGACTCACTCAGGGACTCCATCTGTGGACTGCCAGCTGCAAGGACTAGCCTGTGCCCAGCCCAGGGCGGGCAGGCTGGCAGGTTCTGCTGTTCTTGTCAACTCCAACTGTCAAGGGATTGCTATTTCCTGCACCCAGCCCTGTGGTTAGGCACTGGAAGGTGCCCTGTTTTCCTTGACCAGTACTGGTGGGCGTTTTGGAGCACTGGCTTATTTCCTTGACATTTTCTTGAGGATCTGGTATCATTCAGACTCTGGCTCAGGTCACTCCCCTCCCCTAAAGTGAAAGGATGGACGGACTTCCTCCACTCGATTTGCTTGGATTCTCCAGAGCAAAAAACAAAAACAAGACCTCTTTTTCCTGGTCTTTATTAGTGTTTAATTAAAAGCTTGTTTTGCCGAGTTCTTTGGCTTCCCCCAAAGCTATTTAAAATTCTGCAAGCACAGAAAATGTGGAGCATTTGACCCGTTAAGTTACTGTGTTTAATTATCAACTTCAAGTCATGATCGAATCATAATCCCTGGGACAAAGTGTCATACCCAGTATTTCCTGAATATTTCCGAAAGGGAAAATGTATTTACTTTGAATAAGTGGGCAGACCCAGTTTTGAGATGCCTCAGAACAGTGTGGTCTGTGATATAAAGAATCCCCACTCCCAGCTCTTATTTGCATTGATGGGTCTTTCTCCTTCTAGGGAGGTTGTATAGATTAAATGTTCTAGTTATGAATGCCAGAGAGAGTTCCAGCCGAACTCATATGATTTTTCTCTTAAATTCTTCTTGGAAATACATTATTTTAAGTGAATGAGTTTTTCCTTTTACAAACTTCAGAAGTCAACTCCTCTTCCAAAAAAAAAATGTTTTTGTTTTTTAGGAGCCAAGTGCCAGATTGTGAACTATGCCCTGTCTCACTGACCATTTGCGTCAGTGTCATATATTTTTAGGCTTATATTCTACATTAGGGTACAAATAAAGCAAAAGATTATCATATGTTTATCTTTTCTGTGTATTGTGTGTTTTGAGTACATTATATTTAATTGTATTTGATATTCTCCTTTTTCTTCTGGATTTGTTGGTGCTTTTGCTCTGAGCTAAAGAAGTCATGTTTCAGTGGATGAAGAAATGATGTGTACGTGCAGAATGTATGAATATGTGAAACGTGTATCCATATGTATGTGTATACGTGTGACGGTCTATTGAAGTTTGTCCAGAAAATGAGACCATGAGCCCAACCAGTTTGCTAAACATATCTGTGCTCTCTTCCACCCTCAGCATCACTGCTGGACTTGCTGCATGACTCTGAAATCATTTATCAGTAATGTGATTAGACTCTGTAACAGATTATCTAATTCATAAAATTGCTGTTAATTTTGATGACCTTCACATGAAACTGGCGAATGGCTTCCTCTGTTTCCTTTGGTTAAAAAGAAGTAAATAGAAACCAAAGGAGTAGTAAGGTGCAGGGCTGTGGGTCTTCCTGGCTTGGCCGGCCCAGGTGTCTGTGAATTCGAAGGAGGCCATCAGCTGTGGGCCGTGTCACATGGGGGTCTGAACATCAGGTGGAAATTCAGAGAGCCAGTCACTCAAAAGGTAGCAGTGATCTGTTGGTGGCACTTGCCTGTGACCCCAGTGCTCTGGGAGGCCGAGGCAGAAGGATCCAAAAGTCCAGCCCACCTAGGGTAACTTAGTAACCTAGTGAGACCATGTTTGAAAAAGATTTTTAAAGGGGATGGATGGCTGGGGATCTAGCTCACTGTGAAAGTCCTAGGTTCAGTCTTCACCCTCCAGAAAAAGCAACAACGGTTAACTCTGCTTTAGCCTTCCCATTTCTAAAGACAGGTAGGTAGTGATAGGCTGGAGAGACCCGAGAGGAGAACAGCAGAGAGCGAGGAGCACCCTGGGGCAGCACCATGCCCTCCTCTCCGAAGCAGCCTCGCTCGTATGCACAGAGTGCAGGGCGTCTGCGTTCACACACACTGATGGGATAGATGAGCAGCTTCATCTGTTTGCTTTAAGCGACCTGCACACATCCTTCCTGCAGGTGCTGCGAGGTCAGAAGTGGGCAAGGTGGGTTCCAGACCTCAGCCTCATCCCTTATAGCCCGTGTCACCTGGAGCAGGTTGCCAGCACCTCCTCCCCTTGAGCCTGGGTTCCTCACCACTGAGGTAGCCACATATCACCCCGAAATGCTGTCGTTGGGATTAGGAGAGAGAACACATGTGAGTCCTGAGAGAGAGGCCGCAAAGCTGGCAAAACCTCGATGAAGACAAAGGCCCAATACTACACTAGGCAAGAAACAGTCGGAAAAGCACTCTAAGCACAGGGTCCTCTCTTCCTCTCTCATATAATTGAAGTTACCTAAAATAAGAATGAGAGGAAGTATATGAAGTGGAAAATTTTAAATTTATAAGTTGATCTAGTAAATTTGTAGAACGTTTTTGTTGGACAATTTGGTTGTATCTAAGCCAGATATAAGCCATGCGACATTGCCTCTTCAATCAGATGTTCCATCTCAACTATTTTCTTTGCACCATTATGTGAATTAGCAAATCAGTGAGAATTTGTAATAGAGTGGAAAATTAAATGATGGTTCCTCTGCATCATGGTACCCTGTGAATCACCAGCAAGAATAAAGTAGTTGTATATCCTGGTGAAGAGAATTGTGATACATTTTTGACAAAAGCAAAGTACAAAACAATATATTGCAGGAATGTGTGTATAATTATGTTTGTACATGTGTATATGTTGACATATGTGTATATGTTGACAAAGTGATTATACCAATTTATGCTGACACTGAGCGAATCAAAATCCTTCATTTTTTTATAGATAAATCTAGATAGGTGCAAGAAATGTGTGTGCATGTCAGTGAGTGAATAGAGTTACAAGTTAGAAGTGGATATTCCAAACTGATACTATTCTTACCCCTGCGGAACATACATGGATGAAGGAAGAGATGTGTACTATTTTTACTTTTACAATTCTGAGTTTAGATTTTCATAGCAAAACTGTATTTTTGTAATGTTGTAAACTTTCTGCTCAGAACATTTGATTCAGAGCACTGTGTAGACCACTGGAAAAGACATTTTTCTAATTTCCCCTTGTGTCCACCTGTGGCACCAGTGTGAAGTAGTGTCTCCAAGTGTGTACCTGGAGTGTAATTATTACTGATGTGATTGATAGTGAGCAAAAGTTAAGATGAATGTCCCTTTGAGAATCATAGAGTTGTTTGTCATTAAAACAACATATGCCTCTATTTAATTGTTATGAACGGAGGTGACTTAGAGAAAGCTCTTCAGTGGTTGTTAGCAGTAGTATTTATTCTGATACGAATTTTTACAGATCACCCTATGCATATTTCCTGAAAAGTATTTACTTACTGATAAAACTTACATACTTATCTCATATCTTAACTTGTATACTCAATAGTATGAATGCACCATAATTAATTTGATGTCAGTCTGCTATGAATGGATATTTAGATTATTTCCAGTCTTTACTAAGATATGGGTGCAATAAACAGCTTTATTCACAAAATATTTCAGGAGATAAATACATTGAAGTGCTATTGCTGGAATTTGAAAGAGTTTTGGTTCTCCAAAGTGATTATACCAATTTATGCTGACACTGAGCGAATCAGAATCCTTCATTTTTTTTATAGGGTAGCCAACAACTTGATTTATACCAGTGCACTAGCCAAAACTGTGTGCTCTGTATCTGTTTCCAGTTTACTTCATTTACTAGGAGAGCTGTCCAGGTTCCATAACTTTCTTAAGTGCCATCATGCTCAGAGCACTGGAACCGTTCCTACCCGATAGCATCAGGAGAAGCTTTTTCTGTACTTTCTCATCGGATGAATTGGTTTATATATGTTTTCAGAGCCAGACTTGAGAGTGAGTTTCACTCTCTTAGAAGATGTTTGTCATCTCAGAGTGATATGGAATTTCCTTGTATAGTTAAAATAAGTTTATGTAGAGTGCTGGTTCGAATCCAAGTGTCACAGTGATACATAGCTCCTCTGTCGTGCACTAAATCTGAAGTGTTAGAAAGAGCTGAGAATAGTTATTTCTTCTTTCTGTTGTTAAAATGTTTCATGTCATTCTGTAGTTTCTCCATGTATTTTGTGGATTTAAGCAGTTTAGATATGTCTCTTGTGAAGATATTCTAAATTCCAATTCACGCAGGTGAATCAGAAAGAGCTCACCTTTTTCACTTTCTTTCTTTCCTTCCTCCTTTTCTCTCTCCCTCCTTCCCTCATTTCCTCCCTCCCTTCCTTCCTTCCTTTCTGCAGAGGAAAAAGCAGTGGAGCAGGAAGAGAACAGTGTGCAATGCACTATTTTTCATCTTATGTACCCAAGACCTTTGAGATTATTTGACCTTCTAAATCCACGTTTATTACTTCAAACACAATTTTTAGCCAGAGTAGCATTATCTTGAGTTTTTTTTTGTTTTTGTTTTTTTGGTACTGAGATGGAACTTGGAACTTTGGGCTAAGATTTCTTTTTTTATTAGTACATGTTTGCATACATAATAAACACTTCACATGAAGAGTTGGCACATGGTATATCACATCTTGGTCCTTTTTGGTTTCCCTTCTCCTCTCTTCCCTCCATTCCTAGATCCCCTCCTCCTCTGCATGAGGTCCACCTCTGTGTTTCCCACCATGTATCTTTTATTTGGTAGAAATGTGGGATATTCAGACCCTTCCCTGGTTGCCACTGTTTGTGTAAAATGGTACACCCTTTGGGGGAACTTTTCAGTAGTTTCATTTAAAAAAGCAGTATACATCCACACTGTGATCTACTCTCCCTTCCTGCATAATTATTCAAGAGCAATGAAAACACATATGTTCTAAAACACATACATGCATACACATGAACCTTATAAAACATGTTCATGGCATATTTATTCATTATACCCTCAAACCTGACATAACCCAGATACCCATTAACCAGAAAGTAAGTGTAGTGTGTCCATCTGATGGAATACGACCCAGCAATGCAGAATGAATGAGCTGCTCATACACACAACACTATGACTGAGGATCGAAAACATTTCTCTCCATATATGAAGCAATACATAAAAAAATACACACTGTATAGCTGGATTTATATAAAGTTCTAGGACAGGAAAAACATGATGATACATATCTGAATAGTAGTCACTTTTAGAGAGCAGAAAAGATTGGTAGAAGTAACTTTCTAGAAATATTCTTTCTCTTGATAGGCATGGATAGCATGGATGCTTTACATGGAGATCATATGTTTTGCTGTATGTAAAGTATGACCCATGTTTTTTTCAGTGAAACAAAAACACAGGTCTTGGGTAGAGGATTATGGAATGAACATCTTTTCATTCTCAGCAACAAGGACTGTGTCAAAGATCAGCAGAGTCATGTCAGAGGACTCAGAGACTGGCTTGCAAAGGCTCCCACTGGCCAAGATGGGACAATCAATCCACTACTGTCAGTCAGTAAAGACAGTACCTTCAATGGGTCAAAGCACAGAAAGCATATTTAAATGTAAATGCTTCGAAAAATGTAAAAACTTCTTAGCACTAAAAGTGTGAACTCATAATTTTGAAAACTGGTAAATAAAGGTAAAAAAAAGAATCAAGCAACATCTGTGCTTTCCCTGAATGAAATGTGCTACTGGTGGCCCGATGGTAGATGCGGGGAATTCTCTCTAAATAGAAATCCTGTAGCTAATATACTTTGAGTGATAGCACGAGAAAGGCCCCATGTTCAACCCCATTGACTCAGCAATCCATCTGCTGAGCATCAGTGGCTGCTACCAGCACAGAAAGACATAGGATGAAAGAACACACAGGGTAGAGGTGAGACAGTTATGATGGGAAAGATCCTGGCATGGTGCGATGAAGCCCTTAAGAACTCCAGTGGAGCAGAGAAACATGTTCGATGCCACCGTGGGACGCAGTCTGGGAAAAAAAGCAGATGATCAGAGAATTTGCTTTGATTTCTGTAACTTTCAGAGTGACAGTGACACTTTTAAGATACAGTGAAAGAGAAAGGAGAACAAAGCTGGACAGATGGAAGGGAACCTGTTCATTAGCAGGAACCTAAGAAAAGTATAAATCAATTGCAATATGAGAACCCTTTTTGGATCTTAGTTTCAACAGATTTGAAGAAAAGACATTGATCAGATAATTGGAGATCTGAAGTCTTAATACCTGAAGATATTAAGAAATGATTCTTAACTTCTTTCCTCTGCACTACTTGGAGTTATTTTTAATGCCTGTAATCCCAGTGCTCTGGGAGGCTGAGGACAGAGAACTCCAAAGTTTTGAGTTCCATTTTGACAACTGAACAACTTAGCAAGACCCCATTTTAAAATTTTAAAAAAGAAAAAAAGGGGCGGGACATAGCTCAATGTGGAGGCCCTAGGATCAATCCCTAGCACAACAAAAATAAATGATTGATAGACAGATACCTACATACATACATGCATGCATACACACATGCATATATAGGAGATAAAATTATTTTAAGATTTAGGACAGAAAGCTACAAAATAGAAGAAAGAGGATTAGCTGTGTGATGGTAACTTTATAATAGGGTGAATAATAGGTGTTAATTACACCTGTCACTTTTTTGTTTGCTTGAAATCTTAAACCATGAGCATGATGTCACATGCCTGTAATCCCCAGCATTTAGGAGGCTGAAGCAGTAGGATCGCCATGGGTTTGAGGCCCGCCTGGTTCTGTAGTGAGTTCCACAAGTTCAAGACTAGCTTTGAACATGGTGAGACCTGGTCTCCAAAAAGAAAAAAAGAAAAAGAAATTTTAAATCATAAAAAAATTTGTTTTTAATGGAATACAAAGAGAAAAATAAGGAGAAAAAAATGAAATAAAACTCCAGAGTCTATAGAAAAACAGGAAGGAATATAGCAGAATACTCAAATGTTAATGCTGGCTGCATTTCACATTCTCTGTAGTGGCCAACCGGAAAAGGGTCTACTCAAAAATGTGAGTTCTGGGTTCAAATCCTGGCTTTTGCCTCCAACTGAGGACACTTTGGTACTGAGTTCAGTTTCTTGTGTATAAATGTGGACTTCCAGAATGAAGTTCAAGGCTTTTGTCTTTGTTTCCATACATGAGGAAAGACTTAGATTTTCCAGAGCTCATGTCCATCACCTGAAAAACGCACTTGCCTCTGGTACAGCAAGCTCAGAAGTCATGGCCTTGCCCTGTGGGACAGACAAGAAAGCAAAACCCTCCATGTGTGCCTCTCATCCAAACACTTTCACCTCTGTTTTTCCGTTTGTGGTTAAGAAGACAAGTGAATCCACTCAGAGCAAGAAACTTCCCTCTTTTTCTGCCTAAATGGGAGCATGAGTAACGGACTTTTCCATGGGGTTGTTTTTCCTGGACAGGGTGGACCTTCCAATTGCTAAAGCATGTGATCTCCAGGAGACCTTAAATAAACTTGGAGTGTTCCTTATCGGTCAGTCCCAGCTTCTAGTAAATTATGAATAGATTTTCTGTATTTGGTGATTTTTCTTTTTAAACAGAAGTTCTATTCATTTAAGAATAGTGGTTGAGAGCTTTCCAGGTGCCACATACTTGATCCTCGTGGAAGGCAAAACGGCCTTGCGTTCAGCCGCAACTGCCCATGACGCTGACTCCTTCCGTCACCTCCTGTCAGAGCCGAGGGTGTCGCCTGCACCATGAACCTTCTTTACCTTTGCCTCCTGCTCTGTTTGTTTCCTAGCTCTGACTCTCACCTGAAATCAGCTGGTGTGACTTCCGTCCCACAGCCTCCTCTGACATCAGCATGCTGCTGTGTCCCTACTGCTAGCCCAGGGTCAAGGAGAACCTGCTGCATGATCTACAGGGCCTGGTGCAAAGTGAGGGTGTGGAGCTCCTTGTTCAAAAATTAGTGAGAAGGATAACCAGGCATGGTGGCACATGCCTGTTATCCTAGCACCCTGGGAGGCTGAGGCAGGAGGAGTGTAAGTTCAAGCCCAGCCTGAGTAACTTAGCAAGACTGTGACTCAATAAAAAATAAAAAGCTTCAGATGTAGCTCAGTGTGAAGGCCCTGGGTTCAATCCCCTGTATGCCCCTGCCCCCCCACCCCCCAAAAAAATACACAAACAAACCCAGATGTAAAAATAAGAGCAGAACATGAAGCCAAGCATGAGGCCCTTTTGACACAAGGTCCCGGGGGACCACAAGTTCACACACCCAAGTGCCAGCCCTGTTGCTTGGCACCTAATAGATAGACAAAGACATAATTGCTGGGATGAGTATAAATCTAAGGAGAACACCAGGGATCCAAGGACTTCTGGCTTACGGATGGATAAAAGACACGCACCATGTGTGAAAGGTCTGTGCTGTTCCTCCGTGGCGGGTTACGGATCAAGTGACGGATGCAGTGATCACTGCTCTCCTCTGAGACACCAGGCCCAGGCTGTGCATTGGTTGCTGGTTGGAACGTGGTGTTTTCATCTCTGACTTTCCTGCAGGGCTCTGTGTGTGCTTGGTGCTCAGGGAATACTCGATCTGAATCAGTCTGGCTGTAGCAGCAGAACTGGGGGAGGCTGCTGGTAATGAGGAAAATAGCGCTTGCTTTACATTTAGGAGGCTATCAACCAGTCTTGCACTTCACCCTCTTCGCATACAACAGGTGGTTCCATGCTGTGTTGGCTATTGATCTTGGGAAACTGGAGTACGCCACCGAGTTGGGGGTCTTAGGGTGTGTCTGACATTCCTTTGGCCATATTCTGGGTTGGAAGCAGTAGGTTGATGACAAATACAAAGCTTCTCATAAAATTCATCCCATCTTACATCCCTTTAAAAATTGAAGTCCTGTGTCCACACACTTTTCCATAAATTGGTGTGCATATTTTTCTTATCTCATTTTACAGGCAGTAAAATTTACCAGAGAGTCTCATTGGGACACTAGTCTGAGCCCACCAAGTAGGCTGTGGGGCTGTCCAGCTGTGTCACACTGTATTTTATGGCCACAGTTTCCCATATACTTACATTTCATGCGGACCTACTCCAGTGCATCATTTCATTCTTGGTGGGAATTTTATAGAGTTTAAACATTCATCCATTAGAATTCATGTATTGGAAATTTGATCTCCATGGTTATATGATAACAGTATTCGGGGGACATTGGAGACATCATTAGGATCGGAGGAAGCCATAAGGTCATGCTTTCATGGCATCGATGGCTTTACAAGAAGTGGAGTGACACCCGAGTTAGCATACTCACTCTTACGTGCTTCCCAATTCTTTGTTCTTCACCTGCACCATCTCATTTACTTCCTCCCTGACCCATAGGAGATGGGTGGGGGTTTTCTCTCCCTTTTGCAAAAGAGAAAACAAGTTCTGAGAAACAGTAACTTTCCCTCAACTCCTCCTTACATAGAATTCCAAAAACTTCATTTTTCAGGTCAGTAAAGCATGATACCATTTCACAGATTTTTACTTTAGTCTATAAAGAAAAAGAGTGAATATTTTCTTTTTCCTGTGTTACATGTGTGTTCTCTTTACTTCATCTTGAAATTTAAGGTATTTTGATGATTTGCTATCATTGGGTAATTCTTATAGTAAATGATTGTGTGGAATGGCAATAATAAAATAAATTCTTTCTGGGTCCACAGCCATTCCGCTGAGATTTCTGGTTTGTGGCTCATGTCTGTAATGCTGACCGGTGTTACTAAGGTCATCCCATGGAATTCCAAGTGCTAAAACCTTTGACATAAAATGGTTGGAAGAAACAAAGTTCAGCCCCATCATATTTTCATTTCCACTCATAAATCCCCAGCCGCATCCACAATATGTTCAGAACAGTGAGCTAGAACTGAGGTGTAAGTCAGTACCTCAAAATAATCACCCACCTTCTCTTACGACTTAATACAGGTTGAGAAAACAGTAAATAACATTTCTTCCCGAGTTTTACATTTGTCATGAAGAGAAACTGGGTGGCCAAAGGAAACAGCAGACTTTTTCAGTTGAGTTTCTTTTTCCCCTCCGACTTGTGTCGAAAGGCTTTTGTTTCTAATCAAAGCAACAAACGCTAAGGTCATTTCCTTGAGATTATATGGCAGCGGAAGGCGTCGGAGG